>LPNX010463510.1:0-100603 GCA_001517045.1 Pseudotsuga menziesii | reverse complement strand
GTTGCAGGGTTTACTTGGAGAGTGTGGTTTCGAACCTGAGTACTCAACTACCATCTACTGTGATAACCAGAGTACCATTTGAATCTGCAAATATCCAGTTCAGAAGTAGAGAACCAAACACATTGAGATTCACATGCACTACATCAGAGAGCTTGTGCATGATGGCACCATTCATCTACTCTTCTGTTCATCTTCAGAACAAGTAGTTGATATCTTCACCAAAGCATTTTGTGAGAAGACCTTCAGCAATCTCAAATCACTGCTGGGGATTGCTGCTCATGCTGTAAAGGCATGAGTGGAGACAAGATTCTACAATTTTGTTTTACAGTCCATGTTTAAGGGAGGATTTTCCCAAGTTGGTTTTGCCTCTTTCCTTGGTTCATATGGACTTGCAGTGTGTAAAAGGGTGACTAAGCCTTGTTGCTAGGCCCTATATTTTGATTTATTACTCATAAAGTCAGGCTTAAGGGGGGGTGTTAGAATAATCAAACCCATAGTATTACCCACTTAGACATTAATTCATTTATTTTTGTCTTATTTGCCTAGTTCATGAGTCCCACCATGTTCAAGTTGCTAATTTCCTATCCATAGAGGTCAAACTTGCCATATTTGACTCATGTAGTGCTTGGGAAAGCCTTAGGAATCAAATTTTCTTTATTCCTGGCCTCCTAGGCACCTTTCTGCTTTTTCTTCTTTGTTGACTGCTTTTTCATTTTTTAAAGCACATAAGGAAAGCAAGACTAGGTGAGGTGAACCTGTTTTATTCCCCTTTCATCCTCCACACTTTCCTCCATGCAAAATCATGTATGAGCTGCCATTTCACCACTCATTATCTTTCCCATGCGCCCTTGCCAATTCGTGAGCCTCATGACATATTTGGGATCAGCTTTTTACACCTATGGGGGATTTGCCTATTTTGGGTAAGCCTGCTTTATGCTAGATTTGGATGCTTCCTCATGCATTCAATTTCTTCATGTATTCTATTTATTCAGAAGCCTATGATATTACAGGGTTGGCTATTGTACACCGAGTTAATATAATTTTGTGTTACAACTCCATTTTCAGTCTCTATTGTTGACAATTTGCATGATCAATTGTAATTTGTTGTGAGTGAAATTAATCTATTGCTGGTCATAATTTCTACAAGCTGAACTCTTCCTTCATGGATGCTTGTCATATTGGATCTCCTACTGCATATTCATATTTCTGAGGATCTGATTCCACCATCAGATAGCATTTCTCAGCAAACATAGGATCCTTCATGCACAGAGCACTCTCAAATTGAGATCTAGTCCTCCTAGGGTCATTAGGATTTCTAGCTAGCTCTCCTGCTGCATGAATGTTCTTGGCTGCCCATTTTGGACTTGTAGGGATGTTAGGATCTGAAATAAATTCATCACTATCAGACATATCAGAATCAGCATGTTCAACTATCTCTTCACTTACATTCAGAGGTTCTGGTGGTGAAGAGGCTTCTCCAACTTCCACTGCTGCTAGGGGTTCTTCTTGAAACTGAACAAACCTTTCGATGAAGGATTTGTTTGTGCATAAATTTATCAGATTTTATCCTTTTGAATCTTCAGAGTACCCAACAAATAGACACTCTTGGCTTTGGGGCTGCAAAGCCTTTCTCTTTTCTGTTGGAATTCTAGCCCAAGCCCTTGAGCCAAAAATCCTGAAATGGGTCACATCTGGCTTGTGCCCACTCCATGCTTCGAAAGGAGTCATACCATCAAGCTGTTTATGAGGCACCCTATTCTGGATATAGGCTGCATAGTTTATAGCTTTGGCCCAGTACTTTGGTGGCAAAGTCTTAGACTCCATCATGCATGTTGCCATCTCCTTCAGTGATCTGTTCTTCCTATCAGCAACACCATTTTGTTGTGGTGTGTAAGGGATAGAATGCTGCATCTGAATACCTACATCTACACAATATTGAATAAACTCAGACTTGACATACTCACCACCATTGTCAGATCTGAGGACCTTGAGTTTCCGCCCAGACTAGTTTTCAACCAAATCCTTAAAGATTTTGAAGAGGCCAAAAACTTCAGACTTGTGTTTCAGGAAGTAAACCCAGCAATACCTGGAAAAGTCATCTATGAAATTCAATGCATATTTGTCCTGACTCATGGTCATATGAGGGAATGGGCTAGAAACATCACTGTGGATCAACTCGAGGGGTGCAGAGGTTCTCTCATGACTAGCTCTCTCAAATTTATGCTCTGGGTGTTTTCCTAGGATGCAACCTTAACAGACTCCTTTGGAAAATTTTATCTTTGGTAAACCTATGACCATCTCTTTTTCACTAAGATCAGAAATATACTTGTAATTTAGGTGGCCAAATATTTCATGCCAAAGATTGCTTTCCTCATTAGCATGAATCAGAAGAGCAGAGGGGTTTGAGTAGGGTAAGGAGTGTGAGAACATGTATACCTTTGAAGTATGATTTGCAACTCCTTTTGCAATGACTTTACCACTTGAGATCTCCGTGATTTCAACTTCATCAAGGGAAAATGTGACCTTATTTGGAGACCCTGTGTGGGTCATATGATACACTGATAAGAGGTTAGAGGCAAGACCTGGAACATACAACACATTGCTAAACTTACCATGATCAAGATCAATCCTCCCTTTGCCCAAACTTTCAGTGAGAGAGTCATCTCCCAGTACTATTGGTGGACCTTTCGACATGTCAAGTGAGGTGAATGCCTCCTTGGTCAAAACCATATTTCTTGAAGCTCCAGAATCAATGATGAAACTAGGTGAGCTTGATGTGCCAACAACCAATGCATGAACTCTATCTCTGTCTTCTGAACTTGATCCTCCTTCCCTCTTCTTTGAGCTGTCTGGGAGGGAGATGCCATTATTCTCCAGGAGTTGGGTCAGCATGTCTATTTGCTTCTTCATGCAGGAGCTCTCAGTATGATTTCCCTTACTGCAGTATGTGCACTTGCTCATTTCTCCTTTGTTTTTCTTCTTCTGGTAGTTCGTCTTGGAACCTTGAGGCTCCTCCGGAGACTTGTTCTTTTCTCTCTTTTGCTCAGGTGGATTTTTAGATTTCTTTTTTATTTTTGAATCCACCCTCGAATATCCAGCAACTAGAGCTTGGTATTTGGATGGTTTGATGGTGCCCATCATCACCAGTTTGTCTTGTTCTTGTGTGAGAGATTCCATGAAATCTGCAAGGCTAGGCATCTTCCAGGTTCGAGCTGTCAATTTTGTGGCATAGAAGGTCAAAACAAACACTGAATAGTCAGGGCCAAGCTTCGAGAGTATGGCCAAGACCAGCTGATCATCCTTCTTTTCGATCCCACATTGTTTTAGCTGCAAAACAAGTTCTTTGAACTTGGAGAAATAGAGTTGCAAGGATTCAAAGCTATTTGGACTCAGGGAGATCAGTTCATTTTCGATTTGATGTCCCCTCATCTCATCTATATTTCCAAAAATATCAACAAGCTTCTCCCATACTTCATTCGGTGATGTCAATCCATCAAGATGGAAAAGGAGGTCCCTGGATATGCTCAGACACAGGAGACCATAGGCCTCATCCCTCCTGTTGTGCCATTTTATCTTCTCTGCAGCTGCATTGGGCTCTGCTTCTATTGCCATAGTCACTCTGTAGAGGCCTTTCATTCTCAACAGTATCTCCATCTCTGCTTTCCAGTCAAAGAAGTTAAATGGAGTCAAGATGATCTTCTGAGATTGATCCATAGCTCAGAAATTGTCCCGGCAGTCTGTAGAATGCTCCCAGTCAATGATGTCAAACCTGCAAAAAAAATTGGAAGGAGATAAATAAATCTACAAACACTCTAATACCATGTGTAAATTGAAGCCAGTGATACAACAATTACACTCACAACAATTATCAATTGTACATGCAAAATCACTCACAAAAGAGACTGAATATATGGAGCTGAACACTAAACTGTATTGAATAAGTGTACAATAGCCAACCCTATTAATTCATAGGCTGCCACAATAAATATTTACATAATGGATTTGAATGCATGAAGAGTCAATTCGAATCTAGTCAAAAGCAGGATTACTAAATCTAAGCAAATCCCCCATAGGTGCATAAAGCAGTTTCCAAAACTGTCAAGGAGCTCACGAATTGGAAAAATCACTTAGGAAAGCTAAAATGTAATGGAAGGACAACTCGTACATTATTTTCATAGGAGAAAAGAGTGGAGGATGTGGAGGACAAAAAACTAGTTAACCTCACCTAGTCAAACTTTCCCAATTGCCTTAAAGCACTGAAAAAGCAGGCAATGAAGTAGAAAAAGAAGAAGGGCACTTAGGAGGTCAAGAATAAAGTATATTTGATTCCATGAGCTTTCCCAAGTGCTCCATGAGTCAAAATTAGCAATTTTGACCACTATGGATGTGTAGATGACAACTTGCATAAGGTGGAACATGGAAACTAGGAAAATAAGACAAAAATGGATTAATTAATGTCTAAGGTAGCTAAATATGGGTTGATTATTCTAACATAAATGATAAATTATAAGAAACTAAGGTGGCATGGATTCATGGATACACTTGGAATCTTATGGAGCCTTTGGGTGACTAGATTTCCCGCACACTTGGCACGATCCTCATCCAAATTTGAAAACATGGGTAATGTAACATATTGGATGGTTATGTGGTGTCAAATATCATAAAATTATCCAAATAATTCGAATTGTTAAAGGAGAGTAACTCGCATGGAATAGGAAGAGACTATAAGACAATGTGTGCCACTTGGAAGGATATCCCATGCACTCTATGACAACAAATGATGGAAGATTATATGAAAAGTATGACAAATTCAGACCTGATTAATGACATATGAAAAATATAAAATTATAGGGATAAAAACTAGACACCAAGAGGTCAAATTTTGGAGTTAGAGGAAGCCATTCGAATTGGGGAAATAATTGGAGCATGAAGAGGAAGACAAGTGTCATATGAGTTACTAATCCATTAACATGAGTTGGATGAAGCCCATGGAGATAAATTATACCTTAGAATGCCTCATGAACTTAATGAAATTATTTTATGAGGAAGGAAACTTTATGTTTATCATTTTTTAACCGTCCTTTGGAATTTTGGAGAGCTTTTGCTTGTCCATTGCATGGTGAGTGTTCACTCTCCCTACTTGTGAACGAATTTTGAGGGAGTTGAATTCCTTTCCAAGTGGGTTGATGGAGACTCCATTAAGACCTATAATTTGATATTAATGAATTAATTTTAGTTCATTTTTAAGTTCCATACATTCGAATTATCATTTGTCTCCCTATTATATCATTCCTTCTTTTCCATCCCCCCACACTCTCATGTTGATGGCATACTTGTTGGAGTGGTGATTTCACTTTGATGAGGATATGTGATGTATAATATTGGTTATATTATTTATTTATCTTTAATATCATCTCCATTTTCTCTGTAAGTCTAAATATCATAAATACATGTATGAAATGCTTCCATTCTCCATGCTCTTAAATAACTAGTTTTCATGGATTTGGCTTCAATATTGAAGTGGTTTTATATCATATTTGTATGAGGAATTTTATATGAGTATTATTATGTTTTGAAATCCATATATTATTTAATAATATGTAATTTCATTCCCATATTCTATTCATCTCTAAATACAAAAAACTCTTGTGTGAAAATCTTGTATTCTCATGCCATTGTATTAGTAGTTTTCATGGATTTTGGCTTCAATTTTGAAGTAGTTTTATAGCAGATTTGTATGAGTGATATTATATGCGTTGGATGATGTTGTGAAAGAAATATATGATTTTTTTAAATTTAATTTAATTTCCTTATTCTCTTTGGTTTTAAATCCAAGAAATCCGTAGTTGAAACTCTTGCATTCCCATGCCATTGAATCACTAGTTTCCATGACTTTGGCTTCAATCTTGAAGGAGTGTTGTATCAGATTAGTATGAGGTATTTTATCTAAGTTTGATGATGTTTTTAAATAAATATATGATTTTTAATTTTTAATTTCATTTCCCTATTCTGTGTGTTTCAAAATCCAAGAAATCCATATGTGAAACTCTTGCAATTCCATGCTACTAATTCACTAGTTTTCATGTATTTGACTCCCATGCTGAATGCGTTGTATACAAGACTTGTATGAGGGGATTTATATGGTATTTAATAATTTTTATGAATAAATATTTATGTTTTATATGGTATATATATTTCACATCCTGATATGATCCTTTAACTCTACCTTTCATATGTCAAAATCAAGCTAGTTATGCAATTTCACTGAAAGTTATCAAATGAAAGTGAAACTATATAACCAGTTTGCATAACTAATAAACATGTGTAATGAAATTAAATGAGGTATTATATTATTACCCATACTCTTATTACAAATTTGGTATGTTCATACATGATTTGGGAATCCCAATTGGCCTACACCCTAGGGGGGATTTCATCACAACTTCCTAGTAATTTTGGTATTTTTGTCATAAGCCCCAAAAAATGTTTCATAGGTATAAATTATAATAAAAAGTATCCATAAAACACCTTGGTATTTTTTAATACTCACTTTACCGTTTCCTTTCAAATTCGGGACCATTTGGTGAAAGTTCGAACACTCTAGAGTCACGATCACTAGTTAACCTCAATTTTTTCTCGAATTGCACTTTTTTATAAAATTCCAGAAAAGGGACATTACAATGGTATCATGGAATGGTATCGGAACCTTTTGAATTTATGTATTATAAGGATGAATTTAATAAACTCGTCAATTCATATTTAGATTATACGACAAAGCAACTCATGCAAGGATTTGAATTGATGGCTAGCCAACTTAGGGGTAAGATGGTAGGAGGGGGTAGTAGAATTTTCCATCATAGAGAGACAAATAATACTGTTAATTTCAAGGACTTTGATTATTGGTTGAAGGATAGTCACAATAATCCAAATGTGAACTAATTAAGGAACAATTAACAATCCACAAGTAGGGAGGAAACCAAGGAACCACCAAGTTCTATGGGTGGTGAAACAGAAAAAGAATTAAATTATGAGGATCAAAATTCACTCCCAAGTGACTTTGAAAAAAATGAGTAAACATCACTTGATACTTAACAAGATCCCCTTTGAACTATATAATATCATTCCAATACAAATTCTACTATGGACATGGACCAAAGGGAATCTACTGATGGATGCTTGAACTGTTAAGGAGTACCTACTGATGGGTACTCACAAATATATGTTGGTGACATAGAGATCATATTGGAAAATTTTTCCGCAATGAAAATTTCTCATAAGCATGAATATTAATACCTTGTGAAAAATAATGAATAACGGAGATCAACTTCCCCATCACCACTTGAACTTCAAGAAGTTGATCAAATCAAATAGAAAGAAGAAGAGGAGATTCGGTCTCATGAACCATCCTTCATTGAAGGGTATTTGAATATGAGTGAAATGGATATCCATGAGACTCTTTGCATACTCCATGACACTCAATAATTGGTATCAAATTCTTGTTGGAAATTTTCTTCATTGGAGGTGCCATCCTTCCTTGAATACATGGAGAAGATTCAAAGAGCAATGTGCAACATCAAAGGTAATTTATTATCTTTTCTTTTTGTAAGAAACAATGTGATTTATATTAGTGAATGTTTACATGAATCCTACTTTAATAATAATGAATATATTCATAAGAACAAAATTCAAAATAAGCAACTTCTTGAGAGGTTGCAAGATACTTGTTGTTCCTCTTATGTTTCAGATTGTCATATGGTAGATTGCTTGGAAGATTATCATGACATAATGGATGATGAGAAAAATGAAAAATTGTAGTTTCTTGATGTGTTTTAATATTATATTGATGAAATCCAATCACTTGTTGCAGTGGAAGAGGAACTTGACTTGCCTCTTGAAAATGGTTACACACTTTTTGAACAAGTGCATGATTCCAACTCCTTGGAACCAACCCATGAGGAAAGTTTTGCATTTTTAATGGAGGTGCATAATCCTACACCCATGGATCCTTAAAATTATGAAATATTTTCACTTTTTGATCATTTGGGTGAGTTGGTTCTTTCTCATACATCCTACACTTCCAAATTTTGCATCATTCATCCTAATGATGAATGGGTGAAAGGATTCTTTTTTTATGGTGCCACATGAAGAGTATGGAATTTCTATATCTCATTTTGATGATAAAATGATTAGAAAACCATATTATTTACATTTGCAGCAGCGTCCCTTGTTACATTATGATGGTACACATCTACATGGATGCACCTATGGTATTCACTTAAGTCACTTGGATACTCATGATTTCCGTTGCTCCTTGCCTAGTCCATTTGATGCTAGAGGAAATTCACCCCACACTTGGGTGAAGAGTATATGATTGAATAACATTATTGTTGGAAGAAACATACTTTGTTTTATCATGTTTATATACATATTCATGGGTGTATTGATGAGACTTCTTGGATCCACTTGAAGTCTTCATGTTTTCTTTGTTGCTTATCTGTTTCACATTTTGGTGGAGGATCTTCATCCACTTCTTGGATGAAAGAAAAAATAGCTGATTATCTTGATGAACATTATATTATTTTGGAGCAACATTATGGGACATGGGATCCTCTCCTATGTCATTGGGGAAAATATGATATAATACTTGATGCTTGTGTGTATGGGATACATGATGATTTACTTACTTGGATGTACATGCACTTTCATTATTGTTTGATGAGGTACCTAAGTTATTGATGTAAATTTGTATGATGTTTTCATTCATGATCTATATTTTGTACTCATGATTTTTGGAAGGGTTCAATACAAGCAATGGGATCCTGGTATTTCTTGGTTTCATCTCACTTGTAGTAACAATTTGATTGGTGGTTTGAGAAAGAAAACCAACCTTCGGTTGTTTGAGTTCATCATTGCAGAGCAGTGTTCCAGTTTCCTATGTGGGATACCTTTGAGAGATGGTTTCAATTTTCACATGCTTGGTTTTAATAGCATTTCATAATAGAAATTTCACCCCATGCATGTATGAGGATCATATGGGACCTTGGGATCATTTTTGGTCTCATTGGTTTCAATTTTCGGGGAAGAAAGCAGAATCAGAGATTTAGTCACCACTTGAGAATATGATTGTAATTAGAGTAGTGCATCAGCAAGCATGGTGGTTCCTCTCTGAAATTTTCTTGGATTAAAAAACTCATAGTTTGGTAACTCAGTACCGACTTCAAAGAATTATGCAAAAGCAAAAAGGGGTGAAAGTTCAGAAACGTTTTCCAAAATATGGAGGTAAAGCCTTATTTGTGAAATTTTTTTTATGGATTTGATTAATCCTTTTGGTGTTAGTGGTGATGTTACACTATATATCAATATGCACAATCCTCATATCTTCTTCACTTTATGGAACACAAAATTGTAGTACATGAGTTCCACTACTCAAATTGCAGCTAAAAATATTAATGATCATAACCCTAAGAGAGCACTTGGTGCAAAGGAAGGAGTACCAAATGAGGATGCCACTTGGGAATATGAAATTTTTTTGCAGAATCCAAAATTGGCATTGTTTGAGGACAAACAATATTTAATGGGGATGTCTGTCATGTCCCCAATTAAATGATTTCCAATTAAGACTACTTGCAAATAATGTTTCACCAACCTACTAGTTCCCTAGGTTGAGATGGAGACATAAATTTTTTAATAATAGAATATTGGACCCAAAAGGACTTTATTTTATCATATTCACACTTAAATGGGTCAAATAACTGATAAATTCTAAAAAACATGGCATGGATTCATGGAGACACTTGGAAGCATGTGGAGCCTTTGGGTGACTAGATTTCCCGCACACTTGGCATGATCTTCATCCAAATTCAAACACATGGGTAATGTAATGTTATTGATGGTGATGTGTTGTAAAGTATCATATAATGAGTCAAGGAATTTGAATTGGTAAAGGAGAGAAAATCCCATGGAAGAGGAAGATACTAGAAGACAATGTGTGCCTACTTGGAAGGAGATTCCATGCACTCTATGACAAGACATGGTGGAAGATTCTAGGAAAAGTATGACAAATTCAGAACTGATTGATGAAATATGAAAAATATTACATGACAGGGCTAAAAATAGCCACCAAGAGGTATAATTTTGGAGTTATATGAAGTCATTCAAATTGGGGAAAGAATTGGAGCGTGAAGAGGAAGACAAGTGTCATATGGGTTACTAATCCACTAAGATGAGTTGGATGAAGACCATGGAGGGAAATTAAACCTTAAAATTCCTCACTAAGTTAATAAAAGGATGTCAAGAGGAAGCATAAGGTATTTTCATTATTTTTTAATTGGACTTTGGAATTTTGGAGAGCTTTTGCTTGTCCATTGCATGGTGAGTGTTCACTCTCCCTGATTGTGAACAAAATTCGAGGGATTTGGCTTCCTTTCAAAGTCAGTTGATGGAGAGGAAATTAAGACCTCAAATTGGATCCTAATTAATTATTTATAGTTTCAGTTTTAAGTTCCATATATTCAAATTCTCATCTATCTCCCTATTCTCTCATTCCTTCTTCTCCATTCCCCTGCACTCTCATGTTGATGGTGCACTTGTTGGAGTGGTTCCTGCACTTTGATGAGGATATTTGATGCCAAATATTCGGTATATTATTTATGGCTCTATAATATCATATACATATTCTCTTTAAGTCAAAATATTAGATATACATGTATGAAAGGATTGCATTCCCCATGCTCTTGAATAACTAGTTTTCATGGATTTGGATTCAATCTTGAAGTGGTTTTATATCAGATTTGTATGAGGAAATTTATATGAGTTTTATGATGTTGGGGAAGAAATATATTATTTAATACTCTGTATATTCATTCCCATATTATGATTCAGATCGAAATCCAAGAAACTCCTTTATGAAAATCGTGTATTCTCATGCCATTGTATCACTAGTTTTCATGTATTTTGGCTTCAATCTTGAAGAAGTTTTATACCATATTTGTATGAGGGATATTATATGAGTTGGATGATTTTTTGATAGAAATATATGATGTGTTACTCTGTAATTTCATGTCCTTATGTTGGCAATATGGTAGTGTTCAAGTTGTCGTTAATGGAAATTAGAGCATTTAAGATGACATGAGCAATTATGTATGATGCCTCAACAATGTATGTTGAGTAGTGATGTGAGAAATAATATCACCATGAACTATCATAGAGTTCCTATGTACTGGTGAATACCTAGTGGAGCTATCCATTATGTAGATGTGTTACCTGTGCATTCTTGAATACTGTCATTTGAAGAGTAAAATGATGAAGTGTGAAGCTACTGGGAAGGAAAAACATACAACTACAAAATGTTTCATATAAAGACTCAATAGTTGTTAGATAGAAAATCAATGGTGAGAAAGAATTGAGATGTTGAAGACTTGGAATTACAGATGGTCGACAGGTGAACGGGTGAATTGTTCAAGTTTAAGCTGTTACGGCAGAAAGTTGCTCAAGTTTGAGCTGCTACGGCAGATAGTTTTTCAAGTCTGAGCTGCTATGGTGGATGGTTGTTCACGTTTGAGCCGCTACAACGGATGGTTGTTTAAGTCCGAGCTGCTATGACAGATGGTTGTGCAATTCAGATCTACTACGGTGGATGTTTGTTAAAGTTTGAGATTCTATGACAGATGATTGATCAAGTTTGAGCCACTACGACGGATGGGTTTCATCCTTTGAGCCGCTACGAGGGATGGGTTTCATCCTTTGAGCCGCTACAGCGGGTGAATTTTTGGTTTGAATGTTGGATGGGTTTTAGTTTTTGAGCTACTACCTTGGACAAATTCCTATGTTTCAAAGTGCAATAGCGGGTAAATGTTTGGTTTGAATATCGAAAAGGATTTTGATTCTTTTGACCTACTACAACAGATGGGTTTAAGTTTTATTCCACTATGGAAGAATCTTTCGAAGATCCATGCCATAATGGTGGATGGGATATTGGTTTGGTCACTAGATCTACTTCTGATTCTGCTTCATCAGAGGATTTACCAACTCTTTGTCGCAACTACAGAGTTTGTTTCTTCCTCGGTCATCCAATTCTCTTTTCCCCGCTATGGCAGATGATTTCCATTTCTTGAACCACTATAGCGGCTGATATTTTTAGCCAATGATGCCTGCAAGGGCTTAAGACATAAGTATGAAAGGTATTAATATTCCCACAAGGGCTTAAGGAATAATCCTAGAAGCACTTAATATGCCCGCAGTGAGGGATAAGGAAGCTCACAAGAGCTTAAGAGGAGTCTTCAAGGGCTTATAGTCCCACAGGGGCTTAAGGATGTCCATTGGGGTTAAACGAAATCTTGCAGGAACTTAATATGCTTGCAGAGAGGGCTATGGATGCCCAGAAAGGGCTAGTGATACCCACAGAGGAAGAGCCAGACTGAGGAATCCCACAAGGTTCCTGTAGAAAGCATGAAGAAGCCAGCAGGCATGAAAGGAAGAAGAATCCTGTGTTTTTAAAGGTAAAGGAAGCCATATAAGATGAATCTCGCATTTTGGAAGAGGTCTAGCCCATAGGTGAAGAGTGAAGGAAGCCTCGCTTGGTGAAGATGAAGGATGATCAATACAATTTTAATTAGTTAATTAATTAAAATCTGTAATAGACAAAAATATATATTAAAGATTTAATAAACAAGAATTGAAGAGGTGTGATGAGCATGATAGAGCATGTCCATGAAAGGATGTCTTTATCTAGTATGAAGAGGCATGGCATGCAAGGATGTGTTTATCCAGTATGAAGAGGCATGACCTTTTGAAAGAAGTGATCGTGATATTTAATGAAGATTTCAAATAAGAGAGAAGGTTTCTCGGTTGTCTAGATTGAAGACGAAGTCCAAATTGACTGTGTCAAAGATGTTCTTATCTATGTGCATGGTTTGTCATATTTAAGGGTGGAAGGATGGAGCTATAGTAGGTTGGTGCTTGCTGGGAGTGGGTGATTCCTTGTCAATTTATTTACTAAATAGGGGTGTGGGTGCATCTTGTTTAGTGGGTATTGATCCAAAAGGGAAGAAAATATCTTCCTTCTATTGTATATTGTAAAAACAAAATTTTGCAGATAATATAACATGTTGGTGGTTTACCTTATTGGGTTCCACGTTAAATCATTATGTTCATAATTTGTTTTTACATTGAAAAAAATTGTTTAAATTTTAGTCACTAATTCACCCCCCCCTCTCAATGACATGACCTGATCTACAATTGGTATCAGAGCCGGTTCCTTCACCACAGTTTAGCCACTAGAAGGAAGATCCTACTTAAAGACCATTATGGATCAACAAAATGGGTTAGCCACTAACAAACCTCCACTCTTTATAGGAGAAAATTATGCATACTGTAGTGTGAGGATGACATGCCATCTAATGTCCCTTGGATGGAAGGTGTGGGCAGCAACTCAAGAGAAGTATAAAATAGGAGAGCAAGTACCTACATATCCAAAGGAACTAGGTGAGTTCGGATGGTAATTCCAAAGCCCTAAATGGAATCTTGAATGGATTGACAAACACTATTTTTACAAAAGTTATGAGATGCAAGACTGCCAAGCAAGCCTAGGATAAGTTACATATTATCTATGAAGGTGATTCTAAAGTCAAAGAATCCAAGCTTTAGATATATATGGGGCATTTTGAGAGACTTAAAATGAAGGAAGAAGAAAATATTGGGGAATACCTTCTAAGAGTAGATGAGGTAGTCAATTCTATTAAAGGTCTTGGAGGAAAATTAAAAGAAAAAATAGTGGCTAAAAAGGTACTAAGAACACTACCAATGAAGTATGACTCAAAAATATCCACCTTAGAAGAACGAGATGATCTTGATCTCATGACAATAGATCAACTACATGGAATCCTCACTGTATATGAGATGAGAACGGGACAAAATAATACTTCAAAGGAGAAGCAGCCTTCAAAGTGACCAAGAAAATAAAAAATCAAAATAAAAATACTCAGACCGACCACAATGAAGAACATGATGTGGAAGAAGCCAATTTTATTAAGAAACTTTAGAAGGGACAAGGAAAGTATAAAGGAAAGCTTCCCTTCAAGTGTTTTAATTGTGGCAAAATTTGGCACTTTCAGTCCAAGTGTCCTTCTCCCAAGAAAGACTTTGAGGATGAAAATGACAAAAGTAAACAATACAAGAAAAAAGGAAAACTTGACTATAAGAAAAAGTACAAATAAAAAAGGAACTACTATTCAAAAGAATAAGAAGAAGACAGCAATTCATTTGAGGCCAGTGACAGTGATGATGAGATCCTTTTTCTAGGGATTGAAGAATCTAGTGATCTAGAAGAAATTGAGCATAAGAAAGAGTCAGAGGATGAAGCAGAGGTCAACATGGAAAAATAACTATTCAGTTCTCTGAATGGATTGAAAATATACAAAAATAAATATAGAAAATTGAAAAGGTTTATAGGAGAATATCAGGAATATAATAAACATAAAGAAAAGGAAATGAAGAAAATCATGAGCAATCTAAAACAAAAAAATTCATGAAGCAAATAGGAAAGAAGAAAGGATAGAGGAATCTCTTTGAGAAAAATAATTAATTTGTGAAAGAATGGAGGTATAATTAATTCACTTGAGGAAAGAGCTTGATACAAAATTTGTTCAAAACAAATATGAAAACAGTTCTGAAATTTTAGATGAGATTATAACTGCACAAAGAAATCTGAGTAGAAAAAATGGAATAGGTTATTCTCAAGAAGAAAATCAAGTTGGACCAAAATCTTATGCAGCTTCTCTTCTTATTACATTCAAGAAGGAAGAATAAGAAAAGACAAGGAATTCTCATAACTCCAGAAGACCACTTCCACCCATCATGAAGGAACTCAAGGAAACTCCAAACAAGGTTTATCAAAACAGGTATGCTTACATTTTCCTTGGATACTATTTTGCCTGCTCTAAGTTTGGACACAAAGCTGTGAATTGTAGAGCATATGAGAGGAAAAGATTGAAGGGTAAAAATTATAACTTCAAAAACAATCAAAGAGTTAGTCAAGTAGAGAGCATAAATTATAACTCATTTACACCTCTAAAATAAATGTATTTAGAATGCTTCAACTATCATAAATATGGACATAAATAAAGAAACTGTAGGTCAATGGAAATCTCAGAAATACCAAAGATCATTAAAGACAAAAATAAGCTTTGGAGAGACAAAACTTTAGAAGAGAAATGTCGCATTGCGTTGAAAGTCCAAGATAAAGGAGATCTCTGGTATGTTCACAGTGGGTGTTCAAAGCACATGACAGGAGATAAGGACAATTTTTTGAACCTAAAGAAACATAAGGGTAAGTTACATTTGGTGACAATGCTTCAGGTAACATTTTTGGAAAAGGAACTATCAATGTGTGAAAATATAAAGCCAAAAATGTGTTGCTTGTTGAAAATTTTAAACCTAGCTCATTCAGTGTCAGCCAAACTTGTGATCAAGGACACATCTGCATCTTCGATTCCAAAAAATGTGAGATTAGGAGAAAGGACTCAGGAAAATTGGTTGGTACTGCATCTAGAACTCCTGAGAATGTATACATACTAAATACAAAAGTGGATGATAAATGTCATGTAAATTTAGTAGATGAAAGTTGGCTATGGCATAGGAGGTTGGGACACATTAACTTTGACAATTTAGTAAAAGTCATCAACCTTGGGGCAGTAAGAAACTTGCCAAAGATCATGAAACCTTCAAATCCCATATGTAGACAAAGTCAACTAGGGAAACAAACTAGAATAAGGTTCAGGACAAAAGAATATTCAACCTAAAAACCTTTAGAGATGGTTCACACTGATCTATCTGGACCTACAAGAACCAAAATATTGCAAGGAGAGTCCTAGTTTATGCTATTCATTGATGATTTTACTAGAATGGCTTGGGTATTTTTTCTCAAGGAAAAATTAGAAGCATTTAACAAGTTCAAAGCTTTTAAAGTTCTTGTTGAAAATGAAACACAGGAAAAAATAAAATGTCTTAGATCAGACAATGGTGGTAAATTCACCTCAAAAGGGTTTTATCTCTTATGTGAAACTCATGGAATTAAGAGACAATTTTCAGCCGCCAGAACACCTCAGCAAAATGGGGTTTTTGAAAGGAGGAATAGAACAGTCCAAGAGGTTGCAAGAACTATGCTCAATGAAGAAAAATTGTTTGATGGGTATTGGAGAGAAGCTGTAAGCACAACAGTACACATTTTAAATAAAGGAAAGCTCAGAAGAACTAGTAATAAGACTCCTTATGAGATATGGTTTGGGAGATCACCTTCTGTAAAGTACTTCAAGGTCTTTGGTAGTAAATGTTACGTCAAAAGGCTTGATGAGGATCTCAAAAAATTTGATGATAGATCTAATGAAGGTATCTTTCTTGGATATTATTTTACCAAAAAGGCATACAGATGCTACAATTTCAGACTACATAGGATTATTGAGACTGCTGATGTTAAGGTAGATTATTTAAAAACAAGGAAGTTCAAACATCAAGAGAGTATAATTGATGATGAAAGTGAAGATGCTGAGGAGCCAGTTGATACACAAATAGATGTAGAAGAAGAAGAATACATACAAGAAGATGAAACGGGTACCAAAGAAGAGGATGATACTTGAGAATAATCTCCTGGAAGAGACACCAAGATACCCTCCAGGATAATTCAAAAGAATCATCTTGAAAACCAGATCATTGGAGATAAATATGCAAGAGTACAAACAAGAAGAAAATTGTTGTATCAAACAGAGATAGCACTATTGTCATGTATTGAGCCCAGCTTAATTAAAGAGGCATGCAAAGATGAGAATTGGGTCAATGCTATGAATGAATAATTGGACCAAATTGAAAAAAATCAAACTTGGGAATTGGTTCCAAGACCAAAAAATAAGAATGTTATTGGAAATAAATGGGTGTTTAGAAACAAAGTAAATGAATATGGACAAGTAATCAGGAACAAAGCCAAATTAGTATGTAAAGGGTATGGTCATGTTGAAGGAGTAAATTTTGAAGAAAATTTTGCACCTATGGCCATATTAGAGGCAATTAGGATGTTCATAGCCTTTGCCAGTTACAAGAAGTTCAAAGTATATCAGATGGATGTCAAGTCATATTTTCTCAATGGAAACTTAGAAGAAGAAGTATATATTGAGAATCCAGAAGGATTTCAATTATCTGATAAAGGAGACTGTGTTTGTAAACTAAAGAAAGCACTATATGGGTTAAAACAAGCACCCAAAGCATGTTATGCAAGGCTAGACTCGCATCCACAAACACAAGGATTCAAGAGAGGATCAACATATAGTAATCTTTATTGTAAAGTTGTTGATATTTTGCTAAGAGGATGCAGCAAGAATTTGAAATGTGTTTGCTTGGTGAAATGAATTTCTTTCTAGGATTTCAAATAGTACAGTGAAAAAGGGAATCTTTATTCATCAGTCCAAGCATAATAAAGATATGTTGAATAAATTTCAACTAAAGGGTTGCAATCCTATTTTTACACCTATGACAGTAGGTTGCAAACTAAGAAAAGAAGATGAATCCAAGGATGTATATCCAAAACATTACAGATCCATGATTGGGAGTCTACTATATGTAACAACCTCCAGACCAGATGTCAAGCACGTTGTTGGAATGGTGGCTAGATTTCAAGATACACAAAAAGAGAACCATGTTCAAGTTGTAAAAAGAATCTTCAGATATTTAAAAGGAACCATAGATATTGGATTATGGTATCCTAGCAGGAATATATTCTCCCTAAATCCTACTCAGATGCAGACTGGGAAGGCTCTGTAGATGACATAAAAAGTACATGTGGAGGACCCTTATTCTTGGGAGAATCATTGGTATCTTGGACAAGCAAGAAACAAACCTCAATTTCTATGTTTACCACTGAAGCAGAGTATATTGCAGCAGCAGAATGTTGCACACAAATTGAATGGATGAGACAAACTTTACAAGACATCAAAATAGTGTTTGAAGAACCCATCACTATCTACTTTGATAATACAAGTGCTATAAGCTTGTCCAAAAACCATGTTCAGCACTCAAAATCAAAGCACATTCCAATAAAGTTTCACTATTTAAGAGAGCAGGTTGTAAACAAGAACATTAGAATGGAATATGTCTCAACACAAGAACAAGTGGCAGATATTTTCACAAAACCTTTAAGCAGAGATGTGTTTGAATATCTTAGGCAAAGACTAGGAGTAGTATCCTCTCCAATCTAAAAGAAACTAATGCATCAAAGTGGAATCACCTTAGGGGGAGAGAATGACCAAAGTCGGGGGGAGTCAGTTAATCCTTTTCCCTTGATTTCAAAGGGGGAGATTGAAATAGTGTTACCATCAATGCCAAAGGGGGGGGATTGTTAGCAATATCACAGTTTTCAGGTTTTCATTGATGGAAATTATAGCATTTATGATGACATGAGCAGTGATGTATGATGGCTCAGCAATGCATGTTGAGAAGTGATGTGAGAAATAAGATCACCATGAACTATCATAGAGTTGTTATGAACTGGTGAATACCTCATGGAGCTATCCATTGTGTAGATTCCTTAAACATGCATTCTTGAGTATTGTCATTTGAAGAGTAAAATGATGAAGCATGAAGCAAATGGTGAAGGAAAAATGTAGAGCTACGAATTTTCACATATAAAGAATCAGCCTCCGCTAGATCAAAAATCAATGGTGAGCAAGCGTTGAGATGTTGAAGACATGGAATTACGGATGTTCAACAAGTGAGAAGGTGAATTGTTCAAAGTCTGAGCTGCTATGGCGGATAGTTGTTCAAGTCTAAGTCGCTACAGCAGATATTTTTTCAAGTCTGAGCCACTACAGCGAATGGTTGTTCAAGTCCGAGATGCTACAACAGATGGTTGTTCAAGTTCGATCTGCTACGGTGGATTTTTTGTGCAAGTCTGAGTTGCTACAGTGGATGGTTGTCCAACATCAAGCTACTATGATGAATTATTGATCAAGTCTGAGCC
Organism: Pseudotsuga menziesii; assembly: GCA_001517045.1. NCBI lineage: Eukaryota > Viridiplantae > Streptophyta > Pinopsida > Pinales > Pinaceae > Pseudotsuga > Pseudotsuga menziesii. The sequence continues at coordinate 81,603 of LPNX010463510.1, read as the reverse complement.
ACTATGGCAGATGGGTTTTAGCCATTGAGCCGCTAGGGCGAATGGGTTTCATATTTTGAGCCACAACGGTGGGTGAAATGTTTGGTTTGAATGTTGGATGGGTTTTAGTTTTTGAGCCGCTAGGACAAATTCCTATGTTTCAAACTGCAACAGTGGGTGAATGTTTGGTTTGAATATCAGAAAGGATTTTGATTCTTTTGGCCCGCTATGGAAAATGGGTTTTAGTTTTCTTCCGCTATGGCAAAATCTTTCAGAGATCCGCACCACAATGGTGGATGGGATCTTGGTTTGGTCTCTAAATATACTTCTGATTCCTCTTGATTGGAGGGTTTCCCATCTCTTTGCCATAACTAGGGAGTTCATTTCTTCGTCATTCATCCGATTCTCTTTGCCCTTCTACTGTGGATGATTTCCATTTCTTGAATCGCTACAGTGGTTGATATTTTTAGCCAATGATGCCCGCAAAGGCTTAGACATAATTTTTCAAGGGATTAATATGCCCACAAGGTCTTAAGGCATAAGCCTAAAAGGGATTAATATGCCCGCAATGAGGGCTAAGGAAGCTCACAAGAGCTTAAGAGGAGTCTGCAAGGGCTTATATTCCCACAGGGGCTTAAGGATTCCCGATGGGGTTAAAAGAAAGCTCACAGGATCTTAATAATATTGCAGAGAGGGCTATGGATTCCTAGAAAGGGATAATGATGTCCGCAGAGGAAGAGCTAGCATGAGGAATCCCATAAGGTGCCTGTAGACAGCATGAAGAAGCTATCAGGTGTGAAGGGAAGAAGAAGCCCTTGTTTCTGAAGGTAAAGCAAGACAGAAAAGATGAATCCCGTGTTTTGGAAGAGGTCGAGCATGCAGGTGAAGAGTGAAGGAAGCCTTGCTTGGTGAATATGAAGGATTATCAATACAATTTTAATTAGTTAATTAATTAAAATATGTAATAGACAAAAATATAAATTAAAGATTGAATAAATAATATTTGAAGAGGTACGATCATCATGATAGAGCTTGTCCATGAAAGGATGTGTTTATCTAGTATGAAGAGGAATGATCATTTGAAAGAAGTGATTGTGATATTTAATGAAGCTTTTGAATAAGAGAGAAGGTGTCTCAGTCGTCCATATTGAAGACTGAGTCCAAATTGACTGTGTCACATATGTTCTTATTTGTGTGAATGGTTCACCATATTAAAGGGTGGAAGGGTGGAGCTAGGGTAGGTTGGTTCCTACTGGGGTGTGGGTGCTTCCTTGTCAATTTATTGACTAAATAGGAGTTTGGGTGCATCCTGATCAGTGGGTGTTGATCCAAAATGGAATAAAGTATCTTACTTCTATCGTTATTGTACATTGTAAAAACAAAATTTTGCAGATAATAGAACGTGTTGGTGGTTTACCTTATTGGGTTCCACGTTAAATCATTGTGTGCAGAATTTGTTTTTATATTGGAAAATTTTTATATTGGAAAAAATTGTTTAAATTTTATTCATTGATTCACCCCCCCACCCATCTTAGTGACAGGCCCTTATCTACAACTTATTCTCTATGGGTCAAAATCCAAGAAATCCATATGTGAAACTCTTGCATTCCCATGCCATTGAATCACTAGTTTGCATTACTATGGCTTCAATATTGAAGGAGTCTTGTATCATATTTGTATGAGGGATTTTATCTGAGTTTTATGATGAAATCCATATACTATGTGTTACTCTGTAATTTCATGTCCCTATTCTCTTTGGGGCAAAATTCAAGAAATCCATATGTAAAACTCTTGCAATTTCGTGCTACTAATTCACTAGTTTTCGTGTATTTGACTCCCATATTGAATGAGTTGTATACAAGAATTGTATGAGGGGATTTATATGGTATTTAATACTATTTGGGAAGAAATTTTTATGTTGTATATGGTATATATATGTCATATCCTGATATGATCCTTCAAATCTACCTTTCATATGTCAAAATCGAGCTAGTTATGCAATTTCCCCATAAATTTCACTGAACGTTGTCAAATGAATGTGGAACTCTATAACCAGTTTGAAGAAATAATAACCATCTGTAATTATATTCCATGAGGTCTTATATCAATCCCCATACTCTTATTAAACATTTGGTATGTTCATACATGATTTGGGAAGCACAATTGACCTACACCCTGAGGAGGGTTTCATCACAATTTCCTAGTAATTTTGTCCTTTTTGTCATTAGCCCCAAACAAGGTTGCAGAGGTATAAAGTTAGATACAAAGTGTCCATAAACCAACCTGTTATGTTTCAAGGATAACCATACCATTTCCTTTCAAATTCAGGACCATTTGGTGAAATTTGGAACCCTCTAAATTCGTGACTGGTTAAGTTCGAATTTTTCCCAATTTGTAATTTTCACCAAAATCCAAAAAGGGACATTACAATGATGAAAATAATTATTTTATGGAACATGTGGAATATATAAATCGAGAGAGAACACCTTTTTTTTTACATTTATCCTTTTATTCCACATTATTCAATTATTTTATAATATATTTCCATCTCTGATCTCTTTATGTTTGGCGGCTATGCTAGGGATTCTTGGGTGCTAGGATTTCATTACACTGTAATTATTCAAATATTTATTCATTACACTATATGTTTTTTCTTAAACCGTGAAGTGAACCCTAATTTTGGTCTATGTGCCCTAAAGCTGAGTCGTGAGGCTTAGCTATGGGCTAGACTGTTGATTAAACTTGTAATGTGGGATAAAATTGGACTCTTGGGATATCATGAACTGTGGGATTAACCATTGCTAGGTTATGACTCAACGATGGGATGGAACCACGAACTACTTTGTGAGTCATGGACTGTGTTTCCACCTTTTATGATCCTGGGATGGAACCATGAACTGCTTTATGGGTTGTGAATATAAAGTGGACTGTATAACATTGTTATTTTTCTGTACATTTTTATTGTTTAGTTTCATCACTTATAATATTGTTATTGTACATGGAATTTGGTAACACATTCAACTTTGTAATATATGGTATTATTGGAATGATCAATATTTGAAGTTATTGTTCCTGAATCCCAAGTATTTAATGTTTTGTTGGTCCATTTCCAACCTTTGTTGCTCCCTTCTTTTCCCAATCAACTCCCAGGAGTGGATGATGTAGGCCTAAAACCATATATCTTCTAACTACTTACCTACAATTTCCCTTTCTCAAGGAAAAAAAAATAGTGAAAATATGTTCAAGTTCTTCTGAGAATTGAAGGAAAACACAAAGACTGCTAGTGCACACTTTAATTGTTTAAAGATTTGGTCTATTTTAATAGTTTTTGGGGTTAAAACATAAATTCAATTAGTTACATGAAAAAATAACTCTATAAAATAACTATATGAAATCAATGTAATGACCTATCCTCTAGTTCAATGAAAGAGATTAGAAAAGTTCTTCCTTCCAGCTGCAAATTCTTCCTTCTGTTCTTGCATCCATATCTTACCATTTTCTGGAAGATTCTTTTGGAGATCCAACTATATAGGTTGACAGCCATAAACTTGACTTGTTTCTCTTGGATCATGCCAAGTTTTCTCTTTTGTGGCTGAATTGTAATAATATATTTTCCATGTCTGCAATCATTGATGAATTCAATAACCAACAAAAAAAACCATTAATAAAAGAGAAACACAATTTGCAATCATGAAAAACTAGAAGAATGAAACAAACTTGAAGGTGAATTCAATGATAATTATAAGTTCCTAATAAAAGGGAAACTTCTTTTAGTTAATCCATTAACTCAATTTCTAGAATAATATATAATGCTTTGCATGTATGAGAGTTGCTCCTATTTTCCCTCCTTAAATTGTAGGAAGGGTTTTATTGATAGTTTTGCTTTTCCATATTTTATTACACCTTGTCGAGTCTTACATATATTAGCTATTAAGGGATAGTAACGTATGTCATAGCACCAACCTTACCTGTCATGATGTACATGCACTCTCCAAATTCCAACTTTCTCTTTAACTCAAAATTTTTATTACGATCGTTGATGCAAAGGAAAAATAAAAAATGAGAACTGTTCCACATGAATCCATGTAGAGGGATAAGTGTAGTTGTTTGCCATGTTAATGAGTTGTTCCAATTTTAATTGCTAGATAAAAATCTATTAGAAACATCAATTATGAACAACTTGCACAATTAAACTCTAAAATTGAAGCTAAGCATATAGAAATTCAAACCAACAATAAAATGCAACACTTTGAATTAAGTTATCCTCTCTCTCTCAAGGTATGATCCCAGTTTGCGGTGACTTGTTTCTTGAAATACAAGGTCTGGTCCTAAATTTGTTTGAGTATCAGGAAGGTCTAAACCAATATATTTTGATACTAAGTTCTGATTATTTTACTGGTCTTGAATTTTCTTTTGTACTATTGTTACTATGCATCTCAAGGACCAACTTCAGCATGAGGATCACGGAAGAGTGCTAAAGTAGAAAGAGATGAAAAATGTGTTTAAATTATCTTACTCCTTCACATATAGCACAATGTTGTAAGCTTTAATAATTTGTTATTGTTGTACTATTATGCATTTGGATCACATAATCTAGATTGGATCTTCTCCTTATACAATGATGCTAAAATTATATGAAACAATGTACCTTGAGAGAGATAAAATATTGAATTCCTTTCTCTTGTTGGTCCTGTGTATAAAAGGTGTTGGTTTCTTACCCATAACTAGATTTGTCCTTAGAAGTGGGAATTATTATGAAGGCATCTGAGTTTTTTTACCAAAAATTATGATATCACCCCATATCTTGGTTTGTTAATGGGTATTCTTAGATAAATTTTCATCATTCACAAAGGAAAAATAGAAATTGAGAATTGTTCCACATGAATCCATGCAGAGGGATGGGTGTATTCTTTTTCCATGTTAATGGGTTTCTCCAGTTTTGATTGTTGGAGAAAACTCTGTTGAAAACAACAATTATGAACAACTTGCACATTTAAACTCTCAAATTGAAACTAAAAATATAGAAATTCAAAACAACAATAAATTTTTTACCTTAAACAAACTCTCTCTCAAGGTATGATCTCGCTACTTGGTGACTTGTTTCTTTAAAGATAAGGTGTGATCCTAAATGTCTGAGTATCAGGAAGGTCTAAACCAGTATCTTTTGATACTAAGTTCTGATTATTTTACTGGTCTTGAATTTTCTTTTGTATTATTGTTACTGTTCATCTCAAGGACCAACTTTAGCACAAAGATAATGAAGAGTGCTAAAGTTGAAAGAGATGAAAATTATGTTTAAATTATCTTACTGCTTCGCATATAGCAAAATGTTGTAAATTTTACACAGTTGTTATTATTTTACTATTATGCATTTGAATCACATCATCTAGTGTGGATCTTCTCCTAATATAGTGATGATAAAAATAAATGAAACAATGTACCTTGAGAGAGAAAAAATATTAAATTTCTTTCTCTTGTTGGTCCTATGTGTAAAAGGTGTAAGTTATCCACCTTTATGGTACACATTGTTCTTATGGGTATGATGGTTTCCTTATATTCTTATTGTGACCCCCTTTGGTTGACTTATGGTCCTTTATATTCTACTTGGTTCTAGCACTATTTGTTATTGATTAGTAATGTTGTTATTTTTTGTACATTGTTATTGTTTTGATTCATCAGCTCTAATATTGTTATTGTACATGGAATTTGGTAAATCATCTTAAGGACCAAATTTAATGCAGTGACCAGTGCAGTGATAAAGTTGAAAGAGATGAAAATTATACCCAAGTGAGATATATCATTTAAAATAACCATGATGAGTATCGGTGGTGGTGAGGTCGTCAAAGAGGGGGTGAGTATAAATGCATGTTGGATTTTTTGATATTCTCTTCACATCATCACAACACATAGAACTTGAAGGGACAAGCCTAAATACAATAGTACATGGGAACAATATATCTGGGGGATACTCCTAGGTCATATGTGTTAGTCAAGGCCAATTAATTAATCCTTTTATTAATACCCTTAACTCAGAGACATTCATTGTCTAGAAAATGCAATAGACCTAGATCTATCATCCATTTGGAAACAAAGATGAAAACTTGAAACTACCATAGGATTACATAGAGAAGAGGAACAAATTTTCAATAAATTTGTACAAATACTTCAACAATCATGTCCTCTAACAAATCACATATGGTGCACCCTCCTTGTTTCATCCTCTATTTTTAGTGGACAGTGAGATAGAAGATTGGAGAAATTATTTGAAACTTGGAGATAGAACACCAAATTTAATTTGTACAATAAATTATCTGATAATAAAAAGACCATGTGGGTTTCCCTCCAAATCTGGTTCTATCCCAGGGAAATAAATAAATATTGCATGTATAGCACCATTGGGAACTTTCCTTTGAAATAGTGTGCATCCATTTTTCAATTTTTCAATAAGAAAAAGCTTGTCTGTACAAAGTCTCATCCATATTCACAATATCCACATAATACATATTTGTACATTTATATGACAATTAGAAAATAGTTCGTGTACTTCTGAATAATAATAGAACCGACTCTAAATATTTGTAGGTACCAACAAATAGGTACTTTTTGGATCTATATTAATCAAGTGAGGAATATAGACTAGAAGAGTTTGAAAGTGAGATGTCTATTACAAAATCTAACAGGTCAAGATCAACTAGAGGTGAAAAGGAAAGGACAAAATTTCGTAGACGTATGGAAATTTTTCTTTCTAAATGAGGATCATGTGGTTATGATAATGAGAGGATAGGTGAAATTGATTTTCCCTTAAGGTATAGACATCTTTTCAAACGATGGATACCCAAGGAGCTACCCCAAGTGGACACAAATTTCTTCCTCAATGGGAGGATTTATCGCATCTCCATCGTCTTTACATGGATTGGGGCTATTTTCCATGGATGGAATAATGGTAAAATATGGCACTGAAGCTGAATTGATGGAGTATGTTGGACCATGATACAAATACAATGACAGTTTTTTGTTGGTCCGATATACGTGAAGTATGCAGAGATACGTAGTTGCAGAAAATTATGTACAACTACTAGACAACAATATGAACAAAGGAGATACTATGTATATTGATGGAAGGACAAAATCTTCTAGAAATATCACAACGTTTATAGATAGTACATGACCAGGGACAACAAATAAGCTACCCAATTTCATATTTGAGGGGTGTGAAGGAAATTGTGTATTCATATGTGCAACAAAATCATTAGTTACAGGTGAAGAGTTGTTGATCGGTTACAATTTGAATTGAATAGATGTGGGGTTATCTATTACTGGGGTAATTATCTTATACAACATTTAACTCAACCTTTGTTCGATGAATTATTATTTTTCTCTTGCAATAATTTTAATTATATGTACTTTTCATTATTAATATTTCTTGGTTCTTGTATTGTGGTAGGGTGATCGTGGCTAGATACCACACGCAAGTAGATTTGATGGGGTAAACATCAATGTAATAGTAACCACAATTCATGATTATATTAAAATTGTAAACATTTGACCTCTCTTGTGCTTGTGAGCTCAATATTGCAAGATGATATCATGCTTATTATATTGTGGAATGGGGGCACTCAGAACATACCTACAACTTATGGTCAGGTAAACGTGTCTATCATATTAACATTAAATGTTTTATTCATTAATCACATTTATTAGACATGGTTCAATTTCTACTTTTCAATATGAATATTTCTTGCTTATTGTGTGGTGGTAGGATGACCATGGGAAGTCACTAATGGTGTCGCATCAGGTAAATGTTAGCTTAATAGTACATAATAGCATCAATGCAATAGTAAGTTCCACAACTCATGATTATATTACAATTGTTAACATTTCACATTTTTTATGCTTGTGAACTCAATATTTCAAGATGATAACATGTTTATTGTATTGTGGAAGGGGGGATACCCAGAACAAACCTACAAATTTTTGTCAGGTAAACGTGACTGTCATATTAACACAAATTTTTTTCTTTATTAATCATGTTAATTAGACATGGTACAATTTTTACATTTGAATATGAATGTATTTATTCTTATATTGTGGCAGGCTGACCATGGGAAGTCACTAATGGTGTCGCACCAGGTAAATGATAGCATAATAATACCTAAACATGATTAAAGTAATTATTTTTATTATTATATGCATGTTCGTTGTTTGACATGAATTTTTGTAATGATAAAAATAAATTAACTGCTTTTATTGATTCATGTTTGTAGAGCACACCACATCAAGATGACGAGGTGGTCACTAAGGAAGATATATTTTATTCAACTGGCCCAATGGAAACTGTGAAGACAGATTTGAAAAAGTCCAATCGATAAATTCTTAGACTAATTATAATCAGACTTAGGACTGATGAAATCAAAGCAATAATTGATGACTTGAGGTAAAAAATAGAATAGTACAGGGTAAGTGGCATATTTGAAATATTTTACAAACTATGAAATACATTCATTTATGTTATTTTAGTTCTCTATTTTTTATATGATCTAATCAATTAAAGTTTTCTTTTTGTAAGAGTTTTTGGATATAACACCCATGCATCGAGTACAGACTATAGAGGTTGGTATTGATAGTAGCGATGGTTCAACACATAGTCAATATACCATACCAATGAGGCTATTTGATTCTCCTGACTGTCAATTCCCTTTAGATGCTACGACCTCACCGGATGTTCGATATCTGTAGGGCCCTTCAACCACTACTACTTCACATGATGTGAGAGAGGACAGTAGTAGTACATGTGGTTAGCATGGGATCATTTCCTTCTACCTTCTTGGTGGAACATGATTGTGTTCCAATCAAGATACCGAAGATTGCAAGTATTATTTAGTTAATTTAGTGTTTTTTTCATGTAATTCAAAGCCACATACCTCAAATTATTTTTAATTAATGATCATATTGTTTTTGTAGGAATATTTTTTTTATAAGAACCTACATGAGAAGGCGTTGGATATTTTTGGTCCCACCATTCGTACATGGTGTAATTCCCAAAATGACAAATTTGAAGATGATCTGATGAACCACATGGTCATATTGTTTGGTGATACCTTCAACAAAAAAGGTGTCACCGTAGTAGATGGCTTAAATTTGAAATATGTCAAGGTAGATTAAAGGGACATTTTTCAAATTAACCCTAAGTATGAGTGGCCTCCGATGATTCCAGGGAAGGAGTGGAAGGCCCTCATGGATGATGCAAAGGGGAAGGCATTGAGAAAAGAAGGAAAGAATCGAGCACTCAGTTCAAGAAGGTATGACACATCATATTTTCAATGAAAAATGTTCAATTTGTTTTTACTTATAAATATATTTAAGGTGCAATATCTAACATATTTGAAACCTTTCACAGGATCCCCGAAACCTATAAAGTGAAAAAGGAAAGAGTATAAAAACATGGCCATGACAAACTGGTCCAGGGTGGATATCAGAAACTAAGAGCACAAATTGTAAGAATCAAACAATCATTATTTGTAGACAAAAAATTTCTAAATGTAGCAAACAAATAAATGATTTAACACAAGCAATTTTCATGGTGTTATGCAATGTAGGGAATGCTTTTCAAGAGGCATCCACTGAAGAAGACTTGATGCTCAGCTTCAAGTACGGTTTTCAACATGTGTTGGAACATAAAAAAAACTTGGGTTTTCCCCATTGACAGACATAGGGGTATATAAAACCAATAAGGCCATCACTATAATGCACTTGTGTCTATTCATGAATGATTACATCAAACAATAAATCCCTTTTTTTTTGTTTTCAGGGTGAGAGCAACGAAAGTAGCGAGAGTAGCAGTATCCAATAGGTATCACATGAAGGTGGGTAGCTTCCTTATGGTAGTGGTGAGAATCCTAGCCATTCAAGTATGTATGCTCTAAAACAAAAGTATTTAATATGATTTTAAATATATAATTGATGATGTGTATGAATAAATTTTATTTTGTGAAAGACAAATGACAGAACCAATGAACAAATGACAGAACCAATGAACAATCCATTTGTCTCAGCTAGTCAGCCAACATGTAAATATCATTTTAATGATATTGGAAATAATAAAATACATATCTCAATAATAAATACACATTTACATATATATAACTAAATTGGTTTTTGCAGATGATGCCCCTCTCCAGCGTCAACGTCCACACCTGTTAATCCATGTACTAGAAATATGGTACGGAAGAAAATTCCCACACAATCAACAGAAAGAGAGGGCACAACAACTACAGCGGGTCATCACAATGAAGATGATGTCCCCATCTTGGAATTTCTAGAAAAAAAATATAGGTGTCTACATTTAAGATTTGTATTTGACTCAGTAAATATATGAAATAGTTAGAGTTTTGTTACAAGTTTCTTGATTTAGTTGGTGCATGGTCATATTTTAGAATTGAGATTTATAATGTGAATGTTATTTCTTGTTCATATTTCTGAATATTTCTGACGTATTTCGAGGACTATGGTTATCCTCAAGGGTCTAGTTACCCCTTCATGAGTTAATCTAAGGAAGATGAGATGACCATATCGTTTATAATTGGTTTAGATATTATATATTCATGTTATTGTTATTTATGCATTATTGTATTTCATTAACAACTTAGATCTGATATATATTGTTATTGTTATTATTGTTTTTCTTTTCAGTACTCTAATGATTATTGCAAATCTTTGTTTGATAGTATTGTGCTGATTAAAACAATAAATATACTTATATTTGTTATTTTTAAAATTTATGTGTGAAATGTTTGTTCACTTTGTTGCATAGATTATTTTTGAATATGTGTGACATCTTCTGAGGACTATGGTTATCCTCAAGGGGATGTCCACCCCTTTTTATGTTAACCTGAGGAAGATGAGATGACCACATGAAATTCCTTATCCAGTGATGAATACTATGAGCTTTTGATCTTTGCATGAGACGCATGAGACATATAACCACATACAATTGAGAAGGTTGTGTAACCTACCCTATCGTTAACTTGATGTGCATGAGCATAGTATGATGTCATGTTTCCTTGTTAATTTATGTTGACTTGCATGTTTAAATGTATGTGATGTTTATCCTTGTGGTGACTTGTTATTGATCCTTGCATGGTAACATTGAGATATACAACCCTTAAATGTTGATGTCCAACTTATTTTGTAATACTCCAAAAGTTCGTAAATATTTAAAAATTTTCGTATGACAATAAATGTTTGCAAGCATCATTACTGAGGAACATTTAACTATGAATGGTTAATCTAAATAGGATTAAACTAGAACTGATTCTTGTTAATATCTAGCTCTGCATACTTAATTCTTTTCTTTCCTAAATCATTGTTAAGGATTTGATTTAATAGGTTATGATTTGGAACAACAGGAATTGAAACATCTGTTTGATTACTTAAGTGCTATGTTTGTTTTACTGTTTTGAGAAATTGTGAAGAAACTTCAGTTGAGATCCGAGGCTTACTTGGATTTTTAGTTAATGTAGTGAAGTGATGCTTCTTTTACAAGTCTTTTACAGGTAATATTTTTTGTTACCAGTTCCCAGATAGAGATTATTATCTCAACTATCATATAATATAATTCTAGTAAATTTATTTATTTTACAGCTTGATCAATTGAATGAGGTATCATTCACCTGTATATTTATGTTCTACATAGTTTTCTGATAAACATAAGTGTTTAGTAAAATGAACATAGTCTAGTTGCTCTTCTATTTCGCTATAACTATAACTTGTTCATTTAATTTTCATCAATCTATTATCAGTTTAGCTCTTGTGTGTAATTCTAGTAAAAGGTAGTTGTATAGTAGATTCCTTTTATTACCTTATTACTTAACACCTTGGTAATTCATGGGTACTCATTTCAACAATATTCAAATTGGGTAAACTTAGAAAAACCTAAATCTAGATATAGTCATAAGTATAATGGTTGTCATTCACACATGGAATTTAAAAACTTAGTGTAGAAGACAGTCTACTATTGTTTCAATATTTACTAGGTAATGATGCAATGATACAAATTTTGTAATGTTATTATAGTATTACTGCTATTTGGGTAAATAAAGAAAGATTATCCTCTATAAATTTATCATGCCTAACCTTTGTAAGATATTTCATCTCACAAGGGGAAAATGAAAAACAAAAACTAGTATCTTAAAATGATACTAATTTAATACCTAGGCTAAAATTCCAGCTATGCATCTTTCTATAGTTACAAGTATATATATATGTTATGGAGAAAAATTCCTATGGCTTGGGGTACCACAATAGATAGAGTAACCGCCGAAATCAATCCTTTCCTATATGCAAGAGAAACCAAACATCTAACACTAAAGGATCTCGATACATACCTTATTCTGGATGGTTGATGTAGATCCCCATTGAGATTTTCCACTCTCGCTTGTATAATTAATTTGCTCTCTCAACATTCAGAAAACAAGACAAGCATGCTATATATAATTGTGTTAGACCTACTCTAGTATATATAATCAATAACATATAATCATTTAAAAGCATCCATGGATTCAATACTCATTTAAATACACATTATTGGATAGGAAAAGATATTTCTATTAATATAAAGTAGAGATTACAATAGTGACAACCTCTGTCGGCACGTTTGCGAATCAGAGAAACTGAGTCCTCCACTTGGGCCTCCACCACTTCAATCCTCCATCTCTCGATAGCAAGCTCACAAGCAAAGGTAAGCTTGGGAATAACACAAAGTGATCCAAGGGACAAAGGGATACAGAATCAAGTATAAGCTCCAGCAACAATGGACTATAGTTTTCTTGCTCTTAAATTCCTCCTCCCTTCAATGTATCCAAAGGTTTCCTTATATAGTGCTTCAATGGGTAATGGAAGGTCAAATCCGAGTGATCTCAAGGCATATAGAAGGCCAAGAGACAAGTGTCTCGGATCCACATCAAGGAAAAATCCAAAACTATTTGGCCTTTTGCACACATCCCGATGTACACGGGTTTAAGGGTCAAATTCGCGTATATATGTGAGAATAGGTTTAAAAGTCACATATATCAAATAAGACATGTTTTTAGGGATGATCTTGGAAACATAAAAGGTACAAAAATGGTCCATGGGGTCGAAAGAGTCTACAAAGGGATAGGGAAGTCCATAAAGGTGTGATCCACCATGTGTGGTAAAATCAGTTATAACATATTCCCCCTAATGTGTGAGGTTAGAGGGGTCATATGATGGCCGAAATACATTATAAGTCCATCCCAGAAGTGGAGTGATGAAGAACCAGGTGGAAGAACCAGCCATCCAATAGTATAATACAATAATCAAACTCTAGACATAAATGCAAGTAGATATATCAGTCCTAGATACACAAAAGTACAATGGCCATGAATAGGCATGATACAAAATATCACATGTGTGGTCATCACCATGTACAATATAGATAGATCAGAATATCCATGATGAAGATATACAAAGGATAATGATCTCCATGAAGGAGGAAGATATATAATGGATCAAGATCTCCATAATGGCTAGAAACATCTGACATATACTGGAATCAGGTCACGAGAGCTAAAATCTCATGAACACTGGAACGATCAAGGAGGTAGCATATATGAAATGCCACCAATATGGAAGGTCTTCTACACAATCTGCTATGAGTACATTTCATACTATGTGAATAGTGGTGTCGAGGTCAAACATAGTAGTCCACTGTTTGATTATCGGTCATTGATGTATACTATTAACAGACGTGAGATCACCCACCGATAATGAAAATGGGAATCCAGGTACTAGAGTGAAAAATAACAAGTGTGAATAAAGGTGTTAAGGTCAAACACTTGAAAGGATCTATCAATTAGGGGACATTGATGTATTCCCCAACTATCGATGGTGAGAGAACCTACCACTGATGACTGCAAGTCTCAAAGCACTCAAAAATGACTCTAGATTCCTATCCCAGAATAAATGATCTGAAGTCGATGGGATGAAATCCGCTGGAAGGAGGGCATTAAGGCATCCCCATTCATCCAACACGAGGTACTCAGCAAAGCTATATAATGTGGAAGGACTCGATCATAATGTGCACGAACCAGTATCAGTACCAGGAATGGCCAACATGCAAAGTCAAGATAACTGAGGAATGGCCAACTCATGTTTCAAATTCCTTGAAGCAAGAGTATAAAGGCGAATGGTGACTGAATGTAGGTAGCATAGACTCAATATACAAAACTGGGACATATCTGTGACACAAGAGGAATCGACAGAGGCTCCATAGGGGCTTGAAGCTTAACCAGTCGGTGGAGATAAACTCAGAGAAATGAGTACAGCTCCTAAAGTCAAACTATTAACCCAACCAATGGATGTGATATATATTTCTCTGTTCAAAGGCGACACGACTCAACTACTGCCAAATATAACATCTTTTCTTGTCCGACTTTTTGGTTTTTTGATTTTTTGGACTTTTTCAAATATTTTGAAAAGATTGAAAAAGAATAAAAGTGCTTTCTAGTTACAGACTAGGAGGAGACGAGTGTCAATGGTAAAAAAAACTAGTTCCAAGCAGTGGAACATACTTATGTTCAATGCAAGGACACATATGTAGTATAATGACACTCGGGGGAATGTCCCCTCCCAGTAAAAATGGGAAATCAAGCTGCAAAATATATATAAAATGGCTTTGCATGGCTAGACATGAGACAAGCTTGGGCTATATGGTTGATAATCAAAGTCAGGGAAGTCGGAATAAGGCTCAATCAGGCATGCAAAATTCATGATAATGCAATTATAGCTTGACATAAGGGAGTCCTGGGGACAAAGGCTAGAAAAAATATCAAGAGGAGTATGAGGCTCTTGCGCAAAGACATGGCGATACTATACAAAGGACTCCCACACCCTAAAGGAAAAAAATGTTGGCATGGGAACCAAATGCAACAAAGGAGATAACTAGGGCACCCATGTATGGTCAAGCTCTACCATTCACATCATGTCACTTATAAAACAACAAGAAGGTTCTGTAACAAGATAGAATGGGTTTGTACCTAAGGTTATCATGAAACGGTCATAACGTCATACAAAATGCAAATGGATGTGACATCTAACCTATATGCCAGTTTAGACATAATACCTTAAATTGGCACGAATGGGTCAAAATAATGGTTGAAACGACACTTAAAATGGTGTCATACATCATCAGATTACTCCAAAATGGTCTAAAATAGTCAAAAACAGTTCAAAACTATAGAAAGGGGGTAAAAAATTTCAAAAATTTCAAATTTTTTCTATAAATAGTAAAAAAATCAAAAATTACATATCATTTGAAATTTTTACCCCTTTGAGCTCTAAACTTCAAATGTGAATTTCGGGAGCTTTGTCTGGTGAAATTCGACACTGCTTGTTCCAGGTAACTAGTCATGTCCTCCTCTTCCATTTTCATGTAAATTTTATTAATTTCCATGGTCAAGTTTTTACTTTTAAGGCCAGTCTAGATTAGTCTTTTTGGCCCACGTGGAAATCAAGGCTTTTTCCACATATAAGGCTAGCTATACGTGGAAAAACATTCCAAACCCGCGTACATACACGGTTGTTTTGCAAACAGACACATATGCAGCCGTGCACATGGTTTTTTAAGGTATCTAATGACCAAAACTTATTTTTAATGTGCAAGATGGTCCTAGAATGGAGAGAGAGGGAACATGGAGACATAGAAGAGGCTGTACGAGGTGATTTGATGGCTCTACAAGCTCTACGTGCATGTGGGATATACAAGTTTTGGTATCTTGGTAGCTTGAGGGCCAAACCAAGACTCCTGCAGATGCTAGTAGACTACTAGGATCCAGACTTAGAGTCTTTCCATATTGACGGGATGTCCCTCACTATAGAGGTGGAGGACATATATTTCATTACAAGATTGTCCCGACGAGGAGAGGTGGTGAACCTATGCTCTAGCAGGCCCAGAGGTGGCCTCACCATTGATGAGTATATTGCAGTATACTTTTTTCTGGACACGATAAAGTTTCAGAGTTATCTCCCAACAAACTCCATCCAGGTACTAGGCCTGAAGGCAATACTATTAGCACTTGGCAGGATAGCTGGGCTAGCATCACTCCACCAGGCCTCGCAGCCATTGATGTTCTATACCATGGAATGATTGAGACCCACAGTCTATGATTAGAGTATTGTACTGTTAAGTAACATGAAGCAATAGCTCAGTGACTGCAAGATGGGCAGGGTACGAAACTTCAGTTTCAGTAGTATACTGAGCGCGTTCTTCTTTGAGCATGTTTCGGGGCTAAGCCCTAGAGTTGACATTCCTCCTCATGGGGTTCGAGATCCAGCCCAACGACGTTGGGAAAATTCTATGCGCAGACTGGGCGAAGGTATAGTGTCCAACCCCTACCCAGCTGACTTCTTTCCATGGTGGCGACGACAGATTATTGCCATCAATGATTACCCTTATGCAGGGATATATTTTTGGGGAGATCCCGACATGCTGCTACCACCAGGATTAGCATATGGTGACATTGGTAACGAATCCCAAACCCTCTTTTTAATTTTTTTGAATTATAATTTTTTTTTGTTTTTTGATATATTTGACTCAAAAGACATATTTTTGCGTGATGAAACATAGTGATAATCTATCATATGTATGCAAATGTTGGACCATGGCGGCCTGATGGATTCCCTTGTCATAGACGAAGGGGAAGAGGAGATGATATCATGGGTGTACTGGATGTGGAGCGGATGCTCCTAAGCATCCACATAAACTTTGTACAATTGACACACCGGGTACCCATGCCACAAGTCAAGGACTTGCCTGAGGCCATGCAGCGGCAGGTGGTTGGGGTACCACAAGCATGGGTTTGGTTATTTCGATGACTAGCTAGAGCCATGGTGTGCTACCATGATCATAACCCCCGTCCTCCTCCACAGGATTAGAGACCTGAGAGTGATTCATTTTTGTACTACTGTGTATTATATTTTGGTGGCTTGGAAGCCCCATTTTGTATTATGATGTCACATTTTGGATGTTTAATGATTAAATTTTTATGATGATCAATTTTATTTATTTACATGTGTGTAAAAATGATGTTTGTGATGTGCTTATGGTCTATGAAAAAAATGCCAATCTAACACATAGTTAGGATATGATTCAACAACTTGATTATAAATTATTGAAACATGTATGTATGTTATGCTCTCAAATTGCCATTCTAGCAATTTCACGTGTAAGAATCTTTGTAATAATGTCGGATCCCTATCCTGATACAAGCCATTAAGCTATGACGCTATTAATTGTGAATCAAGACGTACCTCAAGAGAGAGAAGACCATGTGAAATGGCATCCCATAATAGTTCAATAACAACACTATACTCAGAAACATTGTTCAAAGAGGGCCGTAAACATACACCTCCTGAAGACAATACCTGACCCGTAGGAGTATAAATCACCCAAGCAGTAGAGGCTGAGTGTTGAGTGTGGCGACTAGCACCATCAACGAATCCTATGAAATCGGAAGACTCCATTGACATCTTCCATAAGAAACAAAAGCTAATCAACAAACCCAATCACCATAAGAAAACCTAACTATGCAAAAAACTGTACAATAATATACAATAATCATCCCTGGCTGAAGATCATGCATAGTATTTTTTAAGATAGAGCCCATTTCTAGGCTCCACCAAGGCTGTCCCTTCATAATCTACCAGCTCATAGGCACCCTTCTCTAACACACGTTTGACCACGTAAGGACCATGCCAGATGGGATTAAACTTCCATACCCCCAATGGTTATTTAGCTTGATCCTAGAAAAGGACCAAATCTCCTTCACTAAACCTCCTTGGATAGATAGAATTATCATACTGGACCTTAATGCGACGTTTATTCACCTCTAGAGCCACTAAAGAATCTTGGCGCTGCTCATCAAGCTACTCTAAGTGGACCAAACGTTCCTCCAATGCGGAAGTGTCTAGTAAAATCTCTATAGCTAGTTTCAATGAATGGATTTCGCATTCAATCGAAAAGATAAACTCCACCCCATGTGTAGAAATTCAGGCCTGCAGTAGATTAATTTCACTCACAGCAATTAACAATTGATCATGCAAATTATCAACAATGGAGACTGAATATGGAGCTGTAACACAAAATTATATTAACTGAGTGTACAATAGCCAACCCTGTAATAACATAGGCTGCTGAATATATAGAATACATGAGCAAATCGAATGCATGAGGAAGCATCCAAATCTAGCATAAAGCAGGCTTACCCAAAATAGGCAAATCCCCCATAGGTGTAAAAAGCTGATCCCAAATCTATCAAGGACCCCACGAATTAGCAAGGGCGCATGGGCAAGCTAAAGAGTGGTCAAATGGCAGCTCATACATGCTTTTGCATGGAGGAAAGAGTGGAGGATGAAAGGGGAATAAAACAAGTTCACCTCACCTAGTCTAGCTTTCCTTATGTGCTTTAAAAACTGGAAAAGCAGTCAACAAAGCAGAAAAAGCAGAAGGGCGCCTAGGAGGCCAGGAATAAAGCAGATTTGATTCCCAGGACTTTCCAAAGCGCTCCATGAGTCAATAATGGCAAGTTTGACCTCTATGGATAGGCAATTGACAACTTGCACATGGTGGGACTCATGGACTAGGCAAATAAGACAAAATAAATGAAATAATGTCTAAGTGGGTAAATACTATGGGTTGATTATTCTAACACCATGTATGAGCTGATATGGAGGAAAACCAGTGGTAGTATTAACGGCGGTCCTATATGCCCACAAAGCAGGATATAACATGATATGCCAATTTGTTTTTCTTTGTACAATGGTTCATTGGAGAATGGACTTAAGTGATTTGTTCACTACTTCAATCTGTCCATTCGCCTGAGGCTAATAAGAAGAGGAGCGCTCCTGCTTATACCCTAGCTTTGAGGCCAAATATTCCATCATTTGATTTCTAAAAGTGCCTACCATGGTCAGTGACAAGATCCTTCGAAATACCAAACCGAGTAATAATTTGGTTGAATATGAAATGTGCGGTTGTCTCACCGTCGGATTTAATCGTGGGCATAGCCTCAACCCATTTCGTGAAATAATCAACAGCCACTATAATATGATGATGCCCCCTAGCTCAAGCTGGGTTGCAATCCATGAAGTCAATCCCCCACTTGGTGAAGGGACCGGTGGTGATAATTGGATGTAACGGTGTAGGATGTGAGTGCATATTATGTGCAAATACCTGGCAAGGGTGACACTTCTTGACCACATTAACACAATATTTAAAGATCGACGGCCAAAAATATCCTGCTCTCAATATTTTTTGGGATGTAGAAAGCCCAGATAAATGACCACCACACGCCCCTCCATGGCAATCATTCAACACAACCTCAACCTCCTCATGGGTTAAACAATGATGTAAAATGGAATCTACCCCATGGTAGTACAAAGTGTTATCCACTATAAGGTAGTTCTTAGATACATGACGTAATCGTCATCGCTCATCCCGTGAAAGGTGAGTAGGGACCTTCAATGTTTGTAAATATATGATAATATCCCCATACCATGGATCCAAAGTTGAGATAAGGAAGATATGCTCATCGAAAAATGTCTCCTCATAAACTTCCTCCTCCTCCTCACTTGGGAAATCAGAAATGAGCTCCGCAAAAATTAATGATTTCTTTGATTTTGCTTAAACAAATTCGATATCGAATTCTTGTAAAATAACAATCCACTTATTATACTTTCCCCCGATCATCCTTCTAGTGAGGATGAACTAAAATGGATTGACATGAGCTACCACCAAGGTTTGGCAAAGGAGAATGTAGTGTCTCAATCTCTGAACCGCATGAATAGTAGCTAAGGCAAGTTTGTCCACATGGGAATAATGGATTTCCACATCTATAAGGTTCCAGCTCAAATAGTATATGACATGCTCATGGAGATCCTCATCCTCCTGAACCAAAACCATACCAATCGTCTCCATGGACGTGGCCACATAAATCAAAAAGTCACAGCTATAGTCGGGTGGACTAATCACGGGGGCCGATGCTAAGGCTCACTTAAGAGCATCAAAGGACTCTTGGGCTTGCTCATCCCAGCAAAAGGTAGTGTCCTTCTTCAAAAGACACATAAAGCCTTTAGTAAAATTGGAAAAGTTAACCACGAATCTCCATAAGAATTTTTCCATGCCTTGCAAACATTGAAGATGCCTAATATTTCTTGGGGGAGACAATTGAAGTATTGCCTCAACCTTTAAGGGATCGACTCTTATACCCTCCTTAGAAACAATGAATCCTAGCAAGCGACCTGAATTCACGCAAAAGATGCACTTATGAGGATTTAACCTAACCTGGTAGTGGTGGAACCTTTCGAATACTAATCTCAAATGGTAGGAATGATGCACTCTCAGCTGAGAATGAGCAGCTAGGTCATCGAAAAATAATTCAATAATCGATTTGAGATCGTGAAAAATCATAGTCATAGCCCATTGAAATGTGGCTCCAAAGTTTTTAAGACCAAAAGGCATCTTCCGATATACAAACGTACCCCAAGGACAAATAGATGTAGTTTTGTGTTGATCCTCAGGTTTAATTTGAATCTGATTATATCCAAAAAATCCATCCATGAAGGAAAATACCTCGCTTCCCGCACACTCATCCAAAATCAGGTCAATAAATGGTGTGGGAAAATTATCCTTATGACATGCATGATTTAAATCGCGGAAATCAGTACATATACGAATCACTCCCTATTTCTTATCAACTGGAACGGGGTTTGAAACCCACTTCATCAAGGGAACAAGATAGATAAAGCTAGCTTTCAACATCTTTTCTATCTTAGCCTTAATTGCGGGTGCTTTTCTAGGATTCACCACATGCAAACGTTGTCGAATAGGTTTGGCATTGGATAAGTCTTAATTTCATGTTCGACAATGCGAGGGTCGATACCTAGCATTTCCTCATATGACCAAGCAAATATATCACGAAATTCTTTGAACAGCTCGGTATACTTAAGAATCTCAGCATGGGAACATTCTACCCCAATATAGACATTCTCAATCTTTCCAGGATCATGAGAGATATTGATAGGAATCGTAGGTGATATATTCACCATGTTCCCATCAACCATCTGACCAAGAGAGCTTAATGGAACCATGGGACTACCAATATTCTCGCTAATAATATCCCTAAAGTCCTCATGCTCTAAACGGTCAAGCTCGGGAAGAAAATAAGATCTATGATGTAACTCTTCCCAAGGTGGCTCAACTCCAGACAAGGCCTCAATAATAGCTTCATTTGATGAAAAAACACTATCAAGGAAACCATGTGCATGAGAAGACTCAATTTCCCATGCAGGTAGTACATACGGGTCCTCCTCCTCTGTCCGTGAATAGGAAGGACTAGGCTCTGCAACATAATCGATATTTGCTTGATATGTAATCATAGCTGCAGGAAATGGTACGCACGTCTCGATAGGTCCATTCGAAGAGCTCGGTGTAGGAAGAATCCAAGGATCTTCCATATGGGAAGTGAGAAAAGACACCGAATTCAATGAAGATGAAGCCCCATTGAAACTATATCCAATCATAAGGATGGGTGGAGAACAACTAAATGTCCCCATAAGGGATGGATACATACCTACACCCACACTCCGAGTTGTCGGCTAAGAGTGGTCGATAATTGGGATCGAAGCTCCCGACGATGCACTAACACAGATTTTTGAATGATGCTTGATCAATTGTAACAATCTTCCCATTAAACAGAAAGCATAAAACTCAAAATAGAGAAGAGGCTACGGCTTACATACTATACACCCAATTCCGACCCAGTAAAATATTGTAATCAAGGGGCGCATCAACCACCTCGACCTCGATCGTGATGGTCTTCCCTCCCAAATGAACCTTAAGAGAAGGAAGAATTCCCTGCGGCTGAAATGATCTACCATCAAAGGAAGTCAACATGGTAGCCGATTTAGACAACTCAGGAGAACCCAAACCCTTCCAACACAACAAAGACATCATGGAATCAACAGAGCCTTTGTCAATCATAGTGCATTTGATGGTCATGTTAAGACATTCCACATGAATCAAGAGAGATATGTAGTAAGGAAAGCAAGGCTGTAGTCCCATGGTTTCAAATTTGATGATGGAAGAATAGTTATCATCATTCACCCCAAGAGCAAAAATAAAATATTTCCTTTGTGATGGACAACTCTGAAGAACTTCAAGCGTAGACATCGCACAAGGAGTGTGGCCCAAATCCTCGACAACAGAATAGTTTTGGGCAGCTCGGGCATTAGTATTGTGCCCCGAATGCTTTAATACTCCCTTAGAAATTCGAGGTACACTCTCATGTTTAACTATAGTATTTTCAATACGCAAAGGACTCTCAGTTGAAGGAGGTTCTTTCCCAAGGTCTGGTTGCGACGAACCATAGTCTTTCACATGAGTCACAACCTTAGTAGCACGCACCATGTTGATGCAACCATGACCAGTATTGGCTTCCGATGGATCTTGATCTCCACATGATGCACAATGAAAAATCATGGGTCCTCGAGTTCATATTTTGATTATGGGGTAAAGGATTGGTCAGCACAGCTGGGCCCTGTGCTATGACCCTCGAGGCGTCTTCCATACGAGGGAACAAGTGAGTGAGGTGATCATCCTTACACAACTTGCAAGAAAACTTAAAATTATGTTTAGACTGCTTGTCCCCCCAACATTACGTTCATTGTTGTCATTAAAATTGGCTTATTTGTTCTTGTTCCCACCCTTATGATTGTTTTTACTCTTTTTCTTATTCCTTCCGGGTTGCTGGTTGCCCTTCTGGTCCGACGATTGCATGAAAAGTACACTCGCCATTTGGGTGGGTTGAGAAAAATCCGTAGCTTGTCCTGACGTGGATTGGTTAATAGAAAATTGACTCACTTGTTTCATAACCGAGTCCATGTGTTTGGCACTTGTACATCCCACAATGCCATCGGCATGTGGTCCAGGTTTTATCTTGGGATCGAAACTAGAATGCGGAGCATTAGGTATGATCTCATATAATATCCTGGATTGAGCATAAATCAAATCCAATTCCTGTTCCCTAAAAAATTCTTGTTTCTCGTTCTGGACTTCGGATGTAGAAACATCCTTTGCGATATAAGGTAACAACGATTTAAGGAACCACTCAAGGAGAAAATCTGACGGTATGAAAGCTTTAATCAACCTATTCCATCTATGCCACTCTTGGATATGTTCAGAGATATGTGTGGCTTTGTCCTGCTGAAATTTCGAGAAGAGTTCTGTACCAACGTCATAACGCATTGGTAGCTGGAAGTGGTTGAGGAAATTCATAACAAGGTCATCGAACAAAACGAATGCCCCCTTTGGTAACTCTATGTACCATTTCGATGCAGGCCCTATGAGGGTGCATTGAAATAACCTCAAATGGATAGAATCATCATGTAAAGAGTTGGAAGAGCACCAAAGGTGAAAGGTAGTTACATGTTCACTAGGATCTTCTCCTGGTTTTCCCTCGAATTTGGGAATGTCCAAGGGAAGCTTGGTAGGGACAGCCGACCAAGCTGGGTCATAAGATACTAGATTGTTCATTAGTCTCGATAAGTCAGGTAAATTTAACGTTGTGAGGAAATGGAGCCTAGGTTGAGCTGGTCTATGCCATACTCCCTGATAGTTTTAGTTCATATAAGGCTGACTACTGTAAATACCATGGCCTTGGCCATAATATCCTCCTCCTGTTTGACCCATATATGGATGCATGGAAGCGTTATGATGTGGTGAACCTTGATTAGGTGGTGCTACAAATCCATAATTAGAGGAGTAAGCGGGTTGTTGATACCCGTACCCATAAGTTTGATAGCTCTGTCCATACTACAGTCCATAAGATGGTGCATGAAAATTTCCATAAGATGTCCCATGGGATATCCCATGATAGGCTCCATAAATAGGTATATGGGGAATGCCATGTGATGGACCATAAGATGATCCAGAAACAAGAATATGACCTCTTAAAACAACAGGAGATGCTTGACTCTGAGAAACTACTGTATGAGTAGGCGCAGTACGAACATGACTAGTAGCAATGTTCTGACTCGAAGATGTGAATGAGGGGGAGGAAGGGTTGTCAAAAATGCATTCGAAGGAGTAGGAATAGAGGACGAAGGGACATGTGAAGGGATATAAGTGGTATTCCCTATGGTCACTCGTCTCGATTCTGGTATCTGCATATGACTACTAACATTAGGCCTAGGACAAACATGTGAGGTAGCCTCCACCACCGGGATGGAAGGTGCAATGTGACTAGTGCTCCCAAATATCTCCACACGGAAAGGAATGGGAAATCCACCATGTGTAGTTCTAGGTTCAATTTCTAACTCGGCATGATGTGCGGGATCACGTGCAGGGATATCACTAACATGACTAGTGCTTGTGGGTCCATGGTAAGTATCGTCGCCTAAAAACTAATACCGGTGACCTGTGAATGAGGGATCATATCTGGAATGTGAAGGTATATCAGGTGAAGGATCATATACAGGAGTAGGATATTCCTCCCCAACCTCTTGAGGTGGAGAGGAAATCTCAGGAATCTCATCCTCGTGATCTTCCATCGTGTGTGAATCAATGTGATAAGTAGTCCTCTTAGACAGTCTATTTCTCTCTCCCAAAGAAAGAGGAGACGTGGAAGGAGAAAGTCCTGCTAAACGGCAAGAACGGAAAAGTGTCACACCCGAATCCACAATGACTCAAAAAATGAAAAATACTCTATATAATTACGCAAACCCTAGGAAAACTAGCATGCACAGAGCATACACCTATATAATGCAAAGCCAAATCACAAGCAAGCAAGGGTAGGATATGTGATCTCTCGAATGAAGCATGTATGTCTCGCCTAGGAGAGGCTTGAGAGACCCATACACAACAAGCGGAGGTTTGTAACCAATTATTGTGGCCCTCAGCTTCAACGCATATAGCGACTGTGCTGTCTGACCCCAACCTAGTTGGGACACCTACATAATAACCTCTATGAAGTACCCCCTTTATAACCTAGGTAAGGAAACTAAGGTCACCTTAATATAATCAATGCTTAGGCCGATAGTCACAGGAAGGATTGACCATATGGGTAGTGTAGCAAAGCCCAAAAATCTTGAAAGAGCCCCCAAATATGAATATAATCCTATAAATATCTCTGGTGCTACTCAGTTATGACTAGGGATCATCCCAATCAATAACCGCTCACACTACCTCGTGCTTAACTCCCTTGTAAGAGGAGGATCCTAAGAAACACTACTTATGCCAAGGAATTTCACACTCTCACCTGGACAGACACATACATGTTATTGTTCAGTGGTCTTGGAGAATTTACTCACAATGAACTATTCCAAGACCCTAAAACCTAATCTTGTTGGTGCACCGTATAAAATAAAAGAGTGTAATTCATTTTATTATGCGTTGATTTTAATTGGATTATTACTCAAAATGGTAAATGATCGTGCAACTAATGGTGTTATGACGCAACAAGAAGTAAAATGAACACCTAACAATCAATGCAACTGGACTGTGTCAAATGAAAAATGGGGTATGCTACTATGTGAAATGCAAAATTCTCCTTCAAATGAAAAATCCAATCATTCTTATATGAAAATCTGACTAATACTTTTCCAAGCAAACCTAGTGCAAGTACCATGGAAAATGCAAAATGCAAAACTGCATCATGATGCAAAAAGCAAATATTTTGGTATTTTTCGAATTGAAATGAGATAATGAAGCAAAATAATGACTCTACCACTCCCATACTCTGCAATCACTATCAAACAACACCCAAGCAAAGCACCAAGGTAAAAGAGACCTAATGCACTAATCCCAAAATACAAAATAGAAAATGCTGTGACAAGAACATTTTAAAAAATTCTAACTAAAAGACATCTCTAGTAAAAAGCAGAGGTCTATATAGACTCTAGAAGCATCCAAGGAGACTCAGCAATCATCAAAACTCACCCAGCAACACTTAATCTTCCCCTAAACATCAAAACTCAGGGCATACATGACTGTGTGCAGAAAACCCACGTATATACGTGAATATCCCAGTAGAAACCACGTGTACATGCGACTGTGAAGAAAAAACTAGTGTATAGGAAGAAAAAGAGAGAAAAAGAAGTTAAAACAGACAAGTTGAGACAAACTTTACTCCTATCAGACACTACCAGACAAACATGCCCCCAGACCCGACTCAGAAATAGAGAAATTAGATCAATTCAAGAACATTGAATGCCGATAAAAAACCCCCAAAGGAAATGACTAGGAACTCCCCAGTATGGTCGCCAATTCTGTTACAGAGAAAACTTCCTATGGCTTGGGGTACCACAACAAACAGAGTAACCACAGAAATCAATCTTTTCCTATATGCAAGAGAAACCAAACATCTAACACTAAAGGATCTCGATACATACCTTATTCCAGATGGTTGATGTAGATCCCTGTTTCCAGTCTCACTTGTATAAGTAATTTGGTCTCTCAACATTCAGCAAACAAGACAAGCATGCTATATATAATTGTGTTAGACCTGCTCTAACATATATAATAAATAACATATAAGCATTCAAAAACATCCATGAATTCAATACTCATTTAAATACACATTATTGGACTGGAAAAGATCTTTCTATTAATAAAAAACAGAGATTACAATAACGACAACCTCTGTCGGCACGTCTGTGAATCGGAGAAACTGAGTCCTCCATGTGGACCTCCACCACTTCAATCCTCCATATCTCGATATCAAGCTCACAAGAAAAGGCAATATTGAGAGGAACACAAAGTGCTCCAAGGGACAAATGGATGCAGACTCAAGTATATGCTTTGGCAACAATGGACTGTAGTTTTCTTGCTCTTCAATTCCTCCTCCCTTCAATGTATCCAAAGGGTTCCTTATATAGTGCTTCAATGGGGTAATAGAAGGTCAAATACGAGCGATCTCAAGGCATATAGAAGGCCAAGAGACAAGTGACTCGGATCCACATCAATGAAAACTCCAAAACTATTTGGCCTTTTGCATACATCCCGATGTACGCGGGTTTAAGGGTCAAATACGCGTATATACGCGAGAATAGGTTTAAAGGTTGTGTATATCAAATAAGACATGTTTTTAGGGATGATCTTGGAAACATCAAAGCTACAAAAATGGTCCATAGGGTCGAAAGAGTCTGCAAAGGGATAGGGAAGGCCATAAATGTGTGACCCACCATGTGTGGTAAAATCAGTTGTAACAATATACATAATTGATTTTAATTGGTGTATCTTCCTAAATATTTTACAAGGTCTTTTCATAAATATGTACTTTCTCATAAGGTATTGTTTATTATGCAAATAAAATTGAATAGTTCCTTACATAAGTTTTTCTTTTATCATTTCAAAAATTATAGAACATAATATAAACCCTACTATGACTACTACCTCCCTACATTATTCGTTAGGGTTATAACCGTAGCATAAAACAATGATGAAAGATATGGAAAGTTATGAACAAGGTTTTAACATAGTTTATTTATCATACACTACTATGTGTAGCCTGCTCCAAGGAGGTCTTGAACTATAATATAAAACCCACTCTTTGAAAATATTTTTGCTGCCACGTGGTTGATGTTCGATAATTAGGTTTTGTTGACTTTGAGGTGCAATATAAAAAATTTCTAAAACCCTAAAAAGTCGCATTTTCTCCTATTTTTTTTTCTGTGGCAGTGGAGAGTAAGAGCTGCAGGCTCATGGCTGCATGGCCTTACTGTCACTCCCTTGAGTCTGTATAAGCCTCCTTTCCATTTCGTTGTTATTCTGCGTAAGGTATTTATGTGGCTACTGCCTTTCATTCTGTGTGATAACCCTTTATCGATGTTACTATTTTGTTGTATGAAAGTGGTATTGATTGTCGTTATTTTACTTCTACGTGAGCTATC
This sequence comes from Pseudotsuga menziesii, assembly GCA_001517045.1. Classification (NCBI taxonomy): domain Eukaryota; kingdom Viridiplantae; phylum Streptophyta; class Pinopsida; order Pinales; family Pinaceae; genus Pseudotsuga; species Pseudotsuga menziesii. The sequence continues at coordinate 53,664 of LPNX010463510.1, read as the reverse complement.
CTTTAGCACTGGTGTATGGGTAAAACTCTGTAGTGTGATTTCAGTGTTTGGTTTACCTCGGCGTTGATTTGGACTTTCTAGTTAGGGTTTCTTGACAGTTCTTCCTTCGTTGCTCAACGTAAAATTTTTATGGTGGCTAGGGTTTGTTCTCGTTATCCAGTTCGGGGCTGAGGTCAAGTTATTCAGGTGAGTAATTTTATTTGTATTTTATAACTACTTTACACTTGTTCATAAGCCATTAACTTTGTCATCGAACAATCTTTCTCATTTAGTGTTTTAATATACTTGTGCAAGTTTTAATGTGGATTCCTTGAGCTGGAATATGCCATAAAAATGCCACACCAAGATTCAGGATTCGTGTCCATATGGGTAAGCCTCGGTCTTGCCTAAGGTTTTCTCCTGCAATGGTTAAATGGTGCTTTCATTGATTCTATCCACTTGGTTCTTGGGTTACTGCTCAACTTAGGCTACATTATGCTTTGTTTGTTTTTGGAAGGCCATGTGGCCGATACTGTAATATGTTGTTAAGATTATTTGAAGCCCTAGTGGTTGTTTCGTGTTAGTAAACTTGAGGCTTTCACGACCGTAGTTTTGATTATGGAGTATTTTTTTTACAGGATTTTAAGCCATGACTTTGTTGTAAATGGGTCATTAGGTTGTAACTGATATGATTACAGTAGTGTTAGGGTTTAGATTCTATTTAAGACTTGATTATGCTCGAAGCTTACTATTTTGTAACTTATATACTTGATAATATATATATTTTGGTTTTAAGAAGATGATGGCACGCTGTAAGATATTTATCTATTCTGGTTTATATTCAATTCTTTTAAAATTAACCTACACAGAGTTATTGTTACTATAACTTAATATTTGTTTTCATGAATAGATAGTTAAAGAATATTTTTAAGAAGTTTATTATGTTTTATGTTCATAGTTGTTTGATTTTGACTATAAGATAAATAAAAAATTTAGATAGTGGGTTTCTATGACAGAATTTGATTTTTACTGTCAGTAAGGAATTATTCAGCAAAGAGATACAGGAAAAGGGGTGAATAATACATCCTGAGTCCTTACTGTATTTCCTTGGTTAGAATATTTGAAAGGGCTTTATTTAATTTATCTTAGTTTGTAATTACCATATAGTTTTAATACTTTTTCTTACATAAAATGTATTTAATTTTGTTTATTTATCTGTTATATAATTATGGTTATACAAATGAAGAAATGTATGCTTAAATTAGTTTATATTTTACCGTTCCTTCAAAATAGGTTTTATTTTTAAAACCTTAATTACTTTTAATTTATTACATAGTTTAATATTTGATTATAATGTTATTCAAGTTACATTTTTACTTAGATTAATGATGAAGTTATCTAAGTAATTTCTAGCTTCATTTATGTTGTTTCTTTAAGTTAATCATGCTTATTTATTTCTTGTTTTTATAATGTCTTTTAATTACTATAATAATATATTTATAGTAAATAATCTATCTGCCGTGTAAATAAATACATAGACTAAATATATATGTATTTTTAAATATTTACTAGAGACAAATTTGTTTATATTATTATAGAGTAATTTGTCTAAGGAAAACATCTAAATAGAAAGGGAAAACATACTTATGATAAACTCTTCTGAAACCTGTAGAAGGTAATAATCACATTCATGCATAATTCATTTGATTCTTTAACTAAATTTAATCTAACCTACTGTACTAGAGTACTGCCTTTAAAAGGCATGAAAAAATACAGTTAGGTACTGAAATTCTTCTAATCATTTACCCTAATTTATATCTATTCCATCATTTGAATATATTTTCATAGTAAAAATATTTCATTAACTAACCCTAACAACAACAAAACAGAAACATAACACATTATTGCTTAAAATCAGTCCTTCTAGATGTAAATATGGAATTAGAAAACTAGATAAATCATGTAGAACCTGGAAATGTAGAAGAGGTGATAACATCTTAACGAACTTGTTCCCCAAACCAACTCCTAGATATAGATGAACTACAAATATTAGGACCCCCGAGCTTGTCTTCTGGTCCACTTGGTAGAAGTACTGGGTGCGCGATATAGTTTAGTAATCCTCTGCAACTCTACTAAGTATTCACCAGTAAAATTGTTCTGCATACAGTAGTATGAACTCAGCTTAGAATAGCTGCACTAGTTCATAACTTCAACACTTTTCACTGAAAACCAACTTCTGCTAGTCCCCTCCATCGAATTTTCTTGTGCACTTCATTCACTCAGAATGTTCGCAAGTCAAGAATAAGAAGCATCAGCTGTCTTCAATAGGAAGTTTTATTATCATGCCTAGGTCTTTTGGGTCAGTTTTCACTTAATGAACCATCTACTTGTTCCACTTTCTTGGGGAACATGACCACAAAAATAGGGAAGTTTCCTCCTGCAATAGCTAGAAGTAGTTTGAGGATGCTGCGAAGTATCAATATGCTTTCAACCCAGCATACTCCACCAAGTGACCAGTAAAACACTCATTTAATAGCCTCTTAAGCTATTGTCTTATCTTTCATTTATTAATTAATAAAATATCCATCTATTACATTCAATTATCCTTGACCCCACTTGGTCATTAAGTACAAACTTTATAATAAAATATAACATAATGTTTCTTAAAACATAAAATGTTTTGCAATTTGGGGCATGTGACATACACACACCCTTAAATTATAACATCGTCCTTGATGTTATTTATTCCTTGTCCTAAGAATTACCCTGGAACAGAATTGGATATGCATCCTGCATATGACTCTCCAAATCCAAGGTGGCTTCTTCTGGAATAAGGTGCTTCCATTGCACCTTCACCTGACCAATGCTGCAATTTCGAAGCAAGATCTCCCTCCTTTCGAGGATACAATCCAGTTCCACTAGAAAATATCCTTCGGGTTCCACCTGCACATCATTCCAGTTTATAACATGAGTAGAATCATGTACATATTATAGAAATATGAAAAACATTATGAACGTTCAAATTTGACGGTAAAGCCAATTGATATTCCACATGTCCTATTTTGGACAGTATCTAAAATGTCCGCAATATCGAGGTGCTAACTTAGCACAACTTCCTAATATCAGAGAACTCCTTTTAGGCCTTACCTTTATAAATACATGTTCACCCACCTGGAACTCTTTTTGAGTTTGTTTAAGATCTGCTTGACTTTTTTGTCTGTTTTGTGCAACTTTCAAATTACCTTGTACTTTTTTTACAATTAACTCCATCTCTTTTAGTATTTCATTTCCTAATACTAACCTGTCAACTGGGTTACTCCATGAGATGGGGGTATTGCACTTCCTTCCATACAAAATTTCAAATGGATTGTATCTTGTTGAAGCTTGGTAGTGATTGTTGTAAGCAAACTCTACTAGGTGTAAGTAATATTCCCATTTACCTGATTGTTCTTTAACATACATTTTGAGCATATCTTCCAACACTCGATTCAGTCTTTCAGTTTATCCATCCATCTGGGGATGAAAAGAGGTACTGAAATTTAAAGTTGTATTCAGTCCTTTAAACAAAGACTTCCATAAATTTCCCGTAAACTTAAGGTCTCTACCGAAAATTATTACTTTCGATATTCCATGTAAATGAAATATTTGTTTCATGAATATATCAGCAATATTAGTAGCCTTGTTAGTGATTTTTATAGGTATAAAATGATTTGATTTACTAAGTTTATCAATGAATACCATTATCGAGTCAATCAGATTTTAATTTCTAGGTAGACCTGTAATAAAATCAAGATTGATTATTTCCCACTTCTAGCTAGGGATAGGTAATGGTGAAAGTAATCCGGGTGGATGTTGGTGTTCAGTCTTAACTTGTTGACATTCAAAACACATGGCAATGTATTCTACTAATTCATTCTTCATGTTTGGCCAAAAATAATCCTTCTGTAACATGGTTATAGTCTTTTGATAACCATGAAGTCCTGAGTAAAGCGTCTTATGAATTTCATTTAAAATCAGTAACTTAATCTTGGGTACATTAGGTATATACAGCCTATCTTTATATAGTAATAATCTATTTTCGTTTATACTATACCATGTACTTAAATTTTAGTTACATTTTATGTTACTTTTGCTTGTAATTTCTAATAGTTTTCATCCAATCTCACTCCTTCCTCTAACTGTTCTTCTAAATATGTTTTATAAGTGCTGATTGCTGCTACAAAATTTAGTTTTGCATTTCTACTTAGACCATCGGCAACTTTATTTTATTTTCCCTTAATATGTTGGAATTCAAAGTACATACTCCCTAAGGAAATCTAGCCACCTAGCTTACCTTGCGTTTAAGTTAGGTTGATCCAACAAATATTTTAATCCTTTATTATCTGTCATTAATATAAAATTTCTTCCGATTAAGTGATGGTGCCACATCTTCAAGGCATGTATGATGGCATCTAGTTCTAAATCGTAGGTTGCATAGTTATTCTCATGAATCTTAAGCTTCCTAGACTCATATGCAATGATGTGTCCTTCCTGAGTTAAAACTCCACCTAGACCGTCATTGCATGTGTCAGTACATACTATAAAATATTTATTAGGATAAAAAATTCTTATGATTGGTGCAGTAGTTAGTAATTTTTTAAAATTTTTAAAACTTTCTTCACAGTTTTGACTCCATTTGAATTTCTTCCCTTTCTTCTATAAATAAGTTATGGGACTTGCAATTCTTGAAAACCCTTCAATGAATCTTTGATAATAGCCAATAATCCCCATGAATGACCCATATGTTAGTTACATCCTTTGGGACTGGCCATTCTTCGATTGCTTTTATCTTTTCTGGATCAACTGAGATCCCTTCTTTAGTTACTACATGGCCCAAGTACTATATTTTATCCTTAAAGAAATTTCAATTATTAAATTTAGCATAAAGCTGATGTTCTCACAATTCTTGCAAAACAATTTTTAAGTGCTCCTTGTGTTCTTCTTTAGACTTAGAATAAATTAGAATGTCGTCAATGAATACCACCATGAATTTATCAAGGTATTTGTGTAACACATTATTCATTAGGCACATGAAGATATCCAGGGAATTAGTAAGCCCAAATGGCATAACAATAAACTCATAGTGACCATATCTGGTCCTAAAAGTTGTTTTAAAGATGTCTTCATCTTTGATTTGGGCCTGGTTATAACCAGATCGTAAATCAATTTTTGAAAATACAGTTGCTCCATGTAGCTGATCAAAGAGATCATCTATGAAGGGCAACGGATATCTATTTTTAATGGTCATTTTATTAAGTTGACGGTAATCTATACATAAGCGTAGAGTACCATCCTTCTTTTTAACGAAAATAACAGGTGCTCCCTAAGGAGACGCACCGGGTCTGATATAATTCTTATCAATAAGTTTTTTTAATTGTGATTTTAATTCATTTAATTTCAATATATTCATCCGATAAGGGGCTTTTGAGCTAGGTAATGCACCAGGTACCAACTCAATAGTGAATTCTAACTCCCTCTTCGGAGGCAGTCCCAGAATTTCTTCCAAAAATACATTTGAATACCCCCTAAGGATTGGAATATCTTCCAGTTTTAGTTTATCCTCATTATTAGTATTTTCTTCGTTAAGTACAGTTACAAAAAAGGCTTTACAACCCTTCTTAACAGCTCTCTTTAATTGCAAAGAAGAGATTGTTCTCATAGTTGTTTTCCTAGGGATTCCTGTTACGGTTACCATTTATCCTGCATTATTTACGTAAGTAGAAGTTTTATCAAAATAGTTCAGAACTACTCTATGTTGTTCTAACCGGTCCATACCAATTAACATATCATAAGAACCCAAAGGAAGTACATTAAGCTTCATAGAGGTTTCAAACTTATCCATATTTACAATACAATCATTTACAAAACTAATCACTTTTCTTTTTGCACGAGTAGCTAGCTAAACTAACCATGAATTTGCAAACTTTTCTACTGATAACTTGCATTTTTCTACTTAATCAGGAGAAATTTAACTTAAGCTAGCCCCTGGGTCAATTAAGATACATATAGGTGTTTGATTCATCTTACCTTATACTTCCACCATGGAAGTTTGATAATACGCCTGCCTGTTTTCCAGTGCTATGTTGATCCTGGGAATTGTCCTTGCTAAATCACCAACAATCATCTCCTCCTACACTATATGTATGCTGCTGACAGTCTTCTTTCGGTTAGGGAAAACTGATGCATAATGAGGACCATTACAATTCCAACATTTTACTTGTTCTTTATGTTCATTATTTTTAGTGTAATTGCTATGATTATTAGCGGGTTCTTTATTTCTAGGTCCATTTGCGTTTAACTATGAATTACCTTTATTCCCTTCGAAATTTTTATTAGGAAAATTACATGTGTTATTATTCATAAAACTACGATCACGTACGAAACCTTTCTTCTTCTATTCAAAATTATTAGATCTTTTAGCCTTCTAGTTTGACATACTTTCCTTTTTGTGGTTCTGCTCATAGCAAAAATTTGCCTTTCGCATAGCCTCCTCTAAGGTTTTTGGATTATCATATTCAATTTTGTCTTTTATATGAAAATGTAAACAGCTTAGAAACCGTTGTACCTTAGGCTTCTCATTCACAATGTAAGGCACATATCGTAGCAAGCTTAAAAATTTACCGTTTAATTCTTTCATGTTCATTGTTCCCAGCTTTAGTTTAAAAAATTCCTTAGCTCTCTCTTCATAGTAATGTTCTAAAAAAAACTTATTTTTGAAGTATTTCTTAAAGGTACTCTAGTTAATGTTATTTTCCCTAATACCTTTTACTCATTTTAGATTCTGCCACCAAATATCTTCCTTCCCAGTTAGGTTTTAAATGGCCATTCTTGCTTTAGCTGATTAGAGTAATTATAAATTTGAAAATACTTCTTCATCCTAGACAGCCATGATTTGGCCTCTTCTTTTTTCTCAGTTTCACCATTGAAAGTTGGTGGTTTTATTTTCTTAAATTCTCTTGAAATTTCTTCATAGGGCTTAAAGTTTCTTTTTCTTGAATGATAATTATCTTTGCTACTATCACTAGTGTACTGATAATTCTTCCTATGTGGATCACCATAAATCTCAGAGGATGAAATACTTTCGATTTTAGACTGTTTAGAATTTTTACTTTTGTGTTGGTAGGACATATCTTCAGATCCTGTCTGTTTATCTTTTTCTTCATTCTTAAATTTTTCCATCAAGATCTGATTCAGCTCCTCTTGAGCTCTCAGAATTATTTCATTTTTCTTTTTTACTGTTTCCATATCAGTTCTTAATTCTTTAACAGTTTGTAATAATTTTGAAGAATTATTAGTTATTTCTTCCTGAACTAGTTCTCTTCTAGAATTAATTCGTTCATTAAATGGGGACTCTTCATCTGCATATTCCTCGAGTCTCTCCATACCTGCATTTTAGCTCAGAAACATTTTTTGGATAACATTTCAAAAGGAAAAATAATAATCAGTATGCATGCATTTAATTTACTGTTTACCTATGCAGGTTGAGCCGCATTCAAGCCTAGTGTCTGAACTTCTACTCTGATACCACATGTAATAATAAAAAAATTTGTAAAAAATTAAAATTTTCCCTATGACAATAAATGTTTGCAATCGTCATTACTGAGGAACATTTAACTGTTAACTGTTAACGGTTAACCTAAATAGGATTAAACTAGAACTGATTCTTGTTAATATCTAGCTCTGCGTACTTAATTGTTTGCTTTCCTAGATCGTTGTTAAGGATTTGATTTAGCAGGTTATGATTTGGAACAACAGGAATTGAAACATATGTTTGATTACTTAAGTGCTAAGTTTGTTTTACTGTTTTGAGAAATTGTGAAGGAACTTTAGCTGAGATCCGAGGCTTACTTAGATTTTTAGCTATTGCAGTGAAGTGATGCTTCTTTTATAGGTCTTTTACAGGTAAGATGTTTTGTTACCAGTTCCTAGATCGAGATTATTATCTCAACTAGCATATAATATAATGCTAGTAAATTTATTTATTTTATATCTTGATCAATTGAATGAGGTATCGTTGACCTGTATATTTATGTTCTACATAGTTTTCTGGTAAACATAAGTGTTTAGTAAACTAAACATAGTCTAGTTGCTCTTCTATTTCGCTATAACTAGAACTTGTTTATTTAATTTTCATCAATCTATTATCAGTTTAGCTCTTGTGTGTAATTCTAGTAAAAGGTAGATGTATAGCAGATTCCTTTTATTACCTTACTTAACACCCTCGTAATTCAAGGGTACTCATTTCAACAATATTCAAATTAGGTAAACATAGAAAAACCTAAATCTAGATATAGTCATAAGTATAATGGTTTTCATTCACACATGGAATTTAAAAACTTAGTGTAGAAGACAGTCTACTACTATTTCATTACTTACCAGGTAATGATGCAATGATACAATTTTTGTAATGTTATTATAGTATTAATGCTCTTTGGGTAAACAAAGAAACATTATCTTCTACAACATTCATCCTTCCTAACCTTTGTAATCTCTTTTATCTCACAAGGGGAAAAGGAAAAACAAACGCTAGTATCTTAAAATGATACTAATTTAATACCTAGGCTAAAATTTCAACTATGCATCTTTCTATAGTTACAAGTATATATACATAATTGATTTTAATTGTTATATCTTCCTAAATCTTTTACAAGGTCTTTTCATAAATATGTACTTTTTCATAAGGTATTGTTTATTATGCAAATAAAATTGAATAGTTCCTTGCATAAGTTTTTCTTTGACCATTTCCAAAATTATAGAACATAATATAAACCCAAGTATGACTACTACCTCCCGACATTATTCATCAGGGTTATAACAAGCATAAAATAATGATGAAAGATATTGAAAGTTATGAACAAGGTTTTCACATAGTTTATTTATGATACACTATTGTGTGCAGGCTGCTCCAAGGAGGTCTCAAACTATAATATAAAACCTACTCTTTGCAAATATTTTTGCTGCCACGTGGTCGATGCTCGATGATTAGGTTTTGTTGACTTTGAGGTGCAATATAAAACTATTCTAAAACCCTAAAAAGTTGCATTTTCTCCTATTTCTCTTTTTTTGGCAGTGGAGAGTAAGAGCCGCAGGCTCATGGCTGCATGGCCTTACTGTCACTCCCTTGACTCTGTATAATCCTCCTTGCCATTTCATTTTTCTTCTGCGTAAGGGATTTATGTGGCTACTGCCTTTCATTCTGTGTGAGAACATGTTATTGCTATTACCATTTCTCTGTATGAAAGTGGTCTTCATTGTCGTTATTTTGCTTCTGCATGATCTATTACCATTTCTCTGTATGAAAGTGGTCTTCAGTGTTTGGTTTACCTCAGTGTTGATTTGGAATTTCTCGTTAGGGTTTATTGGTAGTGCTTCCTTTGTTACTTGACATAAAAAATTTCTGGTGGCCAGGGTCTATTTGTCGTTATCAAGTTCGGGGTCGAGGTCAAGTTATTCAGGTGAGTAATTTTCTTTGTATTTTATAACTACTTTACACTTGTTCGCAATCCATTAACTTTTTCATTGAACAATATTTCTCATTCAGTGTTTCAATATACTTTTGCAGGTTTTAATGTGGATACTCTGAACTAGAATACGCCATAAAAACACCACCCTAGGTTCCAGGCTTCGTGTCCATATGGGTAAGCCTCGATCTTGCCTGAAATTTTCTCCTGCAATGGTTAAATGTTGTTTTCGTTGATTCTGTCCACTTGGTTCTTGGGTTACTGCTCGACCGAGGCTACAGTATGCTCTGTTTGTTTTTGGAAGGCCATGTGGTTGATACTGTAATATGTTGTTAAGATTATTTGAATCCATAGTGGTAGTTTCGTGTTGGTAAACATGGGGCTTTCACATCCATATTTTTTATTATGGAGTATTTTTTTTTAACAGGATTTTAAGCCATGACTTTGTTGTAAACAAGCCATTAGGCCGTAACTGATATGATTACAGTAGTGTTACGATTTATATGCTATTTAATATTTGAATAATCTTGAAGCTTACTGTTTTGTAACTTATATACTTGATAATATATGTATTGTGGTTTTAAGAAGATGATGGCAAGTTGTAAGATCTTTATATGTTCTAGTCTATCTTCAATTCTTTTTAAATTATCCTACACAGAGTTATTGTTACTGTAAGTTAATATTTGTTTTATTGAATAGATAGTTAAAGAATATTTTTAAGAAGTTTATTATGTTTTCTCTTCATAGTTGTTTGTTTTTTATTATAAGATAAATGAAAAGTTCAGGCATCGGGTTTCTATGACAAAATTTGATTTTTACTGTCGGTAAGCAATTATTTAGCAAAGAGATAAAGGAAAAGGGGTGAATAATACTTCCTGAGTCTTTACTCTATTTCCTAGGTTAGAATATTTGAAAGGGATTTATTTAATTTATCTTAGTTTGTAATTAACATACAATTTTAATATGTTTTCTTGTATAAAATGTTTTTTAATTTTGTTTATTTATCTATTAGATAATTATGGTTATACAAATGAAGAAACGTATGCTTAAATCAGTTTATATTTCACAGTTCCTTCCAAATAGGTTTTATTTTTAAAACCTTCATTACTTTTAATCTATTACAGAGTTTAATATTTGATTATAATGTTATTTAAGTTACATTTTTACTTATATTAATGATGAATTTATCTAATTAATTTCTAGCTTTATTTATGTTGTTTCTTTAAGTTAATCCTGCTTATTTATTTCCTGTTTTTATAATATATTTTAATTATTATAATAATATATTTATAGTAAATAATCTACCTACTATGTAAATAAATACACAAACTAAATATATATGTATTTTTAAATCTTTCCTAGAGATAGATTTGTTAATATTATTATAGAGTACTCTGTCTAAGGAAAACACCTAAATAGAAAGGAAAACCATACTTATGATAAACTCTTATGAAACTTGTAGAAAGTAATAACCACATTCATGCATACTTCATTCGATTCTTTAACTGAATTTAATCTAACCTACTGTACTAGAGTACTTCCTTTAAAAGGTGTGGAAAAATATAGTTAGGTACTAAAATTATTCTAATCATTTACCCTAATTTATATCTATTCTAGCATTTGACTGTCTATTCACAGTAAAAATATTTCATTAACTAACCCTAACAACAACAGAACAAAAACATAACACATTATTACTTAAACTTAATCCTTCTAGATGTAAATATGCAATTAGAAAACTAGATAAATCATGTAGAACCTGGAAATGTAGAAGAGGTGACAACACCTTAAGGTACTTGTTCCTCCCAACCAACTACTGGAGATAGTTGAACTGCAAATCTCTAGACCCCCAAGCTTGTCTTCTGGTCCACCTAGTAGAAGTACTGGGTGAAAGATGTAGTTTAGTAATCCTCTGCAACTCTATTGAGTATTCAGCAGTAAATATGTTCTGCATGCAGTAGTATGAACTCAGCTTAGAATAGCTGCACTAGTTCAGAACTTCAACACTTTTCACTCAAAACCAACTTTTGCTAGTCCCCTCCATCGAATTTTCTTGTGCACTTCATTCACTCAGAATGTTCACAAGTCAAGAATGAGCAACCTCGGCTGTCTTCAATGGGAATTTTTATTAGCATGCCTAGATATTTTGGGTCATTTTTTAGTTAATGAGCCACGTGTTCTTGTTCCACTTTCTTGGGGAACATGACCACAAAAATAGGGAAGTTTCCTCCTACAATAGCTAGAAGTAGTTTGAGGATGCTGCCAAGTGTGAATCTGCTCTCAACCCATCCTACTCCACCAAGTGACCAGTAAAACACTCATTTAATAGCCTCCTTAAGCTGTTGTCTCATCTTTAATTTATTAATTAATAAAATATTCAGAAATTACATTCAATTATCCTTGACCCCACTTGGTCATTAATTACAAACTTTATAATAAAATATAACATAAAATGTTTTGCAATTTGGGGCATGTGACATATTGAGACTAGCGTGATTCCTTAGGATTGGTGTCCACCCTTGTGTTGACCTTATTATCCCTCCTTAGGTTCCACCGACTAGAGTGCTACCTTATAGAAGCATTTTTATAAGGATAAGGGAGGTTTTTCCTAACATCCGATGTTGAGTTTATAATTCGTCAAGTTCTGGAAAAAAAAATGTAGTTATATACATTTAAGATTTGTATTTGACTGAGTAAATACATAAAATATTTAGACTTTTGTTACAAGTTTCTTTATTTAGTCAATGCATGGTCATATTTTAGAATTGAGGTTTATAATGTGAATGCTATTGCTTCGTTAATATTTATGAATATGTGTGACATCTTTTGAGGACTATGGTTATCCTCAAGGGACATGACACCCCTTCCTGAGTTAACCTGAGGAATATAAGATGACCATATCGCTTATGATTTATTTAGATCTAATATATTCATGTTATTGGTATTTCAACATTGTTGTCGTTCATTAACAAATTATATATGATATATATTGCTAATGCTATTACTATTTTTTTCTTTTATGTACTTTAATGAATATTTCATCTCTATGTTTGGTAGTATTGTGTTGATTAAAACAATTAATATAACTATACTTTTTCTTTTTTAAATTTATATGTGAAATGTATGCTCACTTTGTGTCATAGCTTATTTTTTAATATGTGTCACATCTTTCGGGGAACATGGTACTCCTCAATGGGTTGGCCACCCCTTGTTGTGTTAACATGAGGAATATGAGATGATGACATGAGCTTCCTTATCCAGTGATGATGATTATGACCTTCCACTCTTTTCATGAGACACATGAGACACATGCCCACATACAGTTTAGAAGGCCATGTAACCTACCCTCACATTGACTTGATGTGCATGAGCCTAGTATGACGTCATGTTTCCATGTTATGTTATGTTTACTTGTATGTGATGTTTAGCCTTGTGGTGACTCATGATTGACCCTTTCATGGTAATGTTGAGCTATACAACCCTTAAATGTTGACTTCCATGTTGTTGATGACTAGCATGATGCCTTAGGATTGTTTCTGCCCTTGTGTTGACCTTAATATACCTCCTTAGGTTCCATCCACCATAGCGCTACCTTATATGACTTTTTTGGAGTACTTTGTTGTCATTTTTTATTGTGAGTTGGTCATACAGCTATATTGCTACTTGTTTTTATTTGTGAGGGTTGGATGATGTATTTTAGGTTCTTTTCTAGTTCTGGGTTCTCTCGTTTCACAAATATGTTGGTCTAGTTAAGTTTCATTGAAGTAACCTAATGCTAAGAGGTTGAAGTCTGTTTAATAGAAGCATTTTTGTTGAGGATAAGGGAGCTCTACCCTAAAATCTAATGTTGATTTTATAATTGATTGATATGTCATATATATTTACATTGTTATATATATTGCTACTATTATTATTGTTTTTGGTTTTAGTACCTTAATGGTTATTGTAGCTCATTGTTTTTTGGACATGCTGGACATGAAGGATATTAAGATATGGTTTTTATTTTCCATAAAAATTATATAATTTTATTGTACTGTAGTGATACATACAAGGGATGATTCAAAATGCTTATATTTTGTAAATTCAAAGGCCATATTTGTTGTCAAAGGATTCTCTCAAAAATAGGGGGTTGATATTGATGAGACTTTTTCTCAAATTTCAATATATTTTTGGATGCATGGGAAAGACTTAGGTTTTCTCCATGTCTCTTTGTTTTCGTGCATGGTTACATTTTAGTGATCCTATTTTTGTTTTCTTTGCAATTAAATAAACTTATGGTAATATATCAAATCTATAACATGTTCGACGGGAATTTCCAACTCAACATACCATATCTATTCATCAAGCTTCACCCAAAGTTCCTCTCAATAATGATTGGAATAATTCATTTTTGATCCATGTCAAAGACCAGATATAGACTTGGCAAGGACTGGTGAAATAACTCATAGATGGATGTGATTCATAATATAGGATTAGCATAGATAATCATGTACCAATCTATTTGGGTTGGATGGAATATTTTCCTCATTCTAAGGCCTTTTACTACAAGCATCAGTGTGATCGCATATTTTCCTTCATCCTCGATTCATATTTTCCTCTCTACCATGTTAATTGTTTTCTTTGCAACTCTTATGGATTCATGATTCCTTTATCTCTTTTGTGTGGCTATAACAAGTCCATCAATATCCACATAAATATCATCTTCAATATTCTCCCTATCATTTTTGTCAACAAAATATTCTTTAGTTTCTCTTATGATTATAAATTACATAATTTTATTGTATTGTAGTTATAAATACAAAGGTTGACTATGGATCCTTATAGTTTGTAAATTCAAAGGCCATATTTGTTGGAAAAGGATTCTCTCATAAAAAGGGGGTTTATATTGATGAGACTCCAATTTCAATATATTTTGGGATGCATGGGAAAGGCCTTGGTTTGGTAGGTTGTAGGTTAAGCCTTCCTTATACAAGGGAAGTATACTTTGAAGATTCTTAAATATTAGAGTTTAATAGTGGAGAATAGTGTATGCTAATATACCTTTAGATTCATAGGTGGCCAACATATTATTGAATACCCTAAAAAAGGGGAATCTCAAGATGATGAGAGAATATCCTAGTTTGATGGAGAACCCATTTTCCATTATCCTTTTACTGTTTGAGTGCTTGGATTTTAAGTAGGTATGACACACTTGTATGAGAGAGGTTATTTTGCATGAGGATGCATCGCTCAACAATACATCCATAGGTATGGTGTATTACTAGATAGTTACACTATAGTATGTTCTTCCAATTATAGTATGCTCTTCCAATTCCTATCATTATGTGGGGTGCTAATTTATAATTTGGCGTGAATTTGAGGGAGTTGAATAATAGTGTCCATAAAACTCTATTTCCATCCTGTGGAATCACATTTTTGAGGATTCTTAATATGAATTTTTTTAGGCCATCACCTATTGAAAGTATTCTTGGATTAGATGTTGCTTATGGTGGTTTCTTCATTAACAAATTGGATGCAATTGTACAATTCTTACCGTTCCTTCACCTCATACTTCATGGCTTGTATATCCTTACAAAAAAATAACCAAACCCCCCTCCTATACTATCCACGAATACTACCTATACAAATTAAATCAAATATGTGTTCCCCATCCCCCAAATTTATTGATCCTAGTCAAGGAAGCCCATTCCTCATCCAATGGTGGACATTTTCACAATCATAAAACTGTCCATCACTTACAACGCCACTTTTGTTGGCTATCCTTGCACAAATTTGTATAAGACTTCATCCATCATGCATCTTGTAGTCATGATAAACCTATCAATCATAAAGTTGACATTTATCAACCTCTCCATATTCCTTCTAACATTTGGGATTCTAGTTCCATGGATTTTATTAGCGATATTCCTCCCACACTTTACTACATTTGTTCCATTATTTTCCATTTTTCTAAGAGGAGGATTTTTGTCGCTTTAATGAAAAACATTTATGCTTACCAAGTTGTTGCCTTATTTTTCCAACATGCTTGGACATATTTTTGGTTCCCTCCCTCCATCATTTATGATTGAGACTCTTGATTTCTCAACCATTTTTCGAAAAATATATGGAAATTACTTACCTATATGCTTATTTATTCATAAATTTTCAACCTTAAAATGACAGCAATACTAAAGTCACAAATTTTACCTAAGTCATGCTCTCCACACCTAGTTCAAGTGAAACAAAAATTTCTGACACTTATCACCATTCATCCAACATAGTTATAAAAGAGCCATACCGTTCCTCTGCTAACTATAGTCAATTTTTAGTTTTTGATGGCTTGAAACATCTCATTCCTTATGAAAATACAATCACCATACCATTAGTGTTGTCTTCTCTTTATGCTTCCAAACAAGATCAAGTTTCCACCTTTTTGCAGTGAATATAAGATATACATTTTAGGGTCCATATCTCCTTGCAACAACCCCAAGCTAATCACAATGGATTCCCTGACGAACATTGGTTAACTTCCATATTTCAAGTTGGTGATCATGTATGGATCCCTTTGAGTGAAACAATGCTTCAAACAATAAAAACCTTTTGGAGGTCATCATCTATTGAAATTATTCTTATACTAGAATTTTCTTATGGTGGTGTCTTCTTTTTTAATTAAAATACTCAGAAATCCTCCTTATAATGACGTAAATGACTTGCTAGTTCATTACCCTGGCAACGATATTTCATCGTCATAACAATGAAACATCATCTCTTGTATGGAAATATCATCACTATGTTCACTGTGGGTCATCTCTATAACAACACTTAACCATCTCTAGAGCGACACTTAATATGTCGCTTGTATAGCAAGTGCGTCGCTATGAACATGAAAAGTTATTGGTCTAGGAACGATGTTCTGTCCCTATAGCGATGGATACTTGTCACTGTAGTGACAAAGATCCATATCTATAGTGATGAAAATTGATTTGTAAGAATTTTCCACACACTCCATGTGTCATCTCTTTCCTATCCCTATAGCAACAAATGGTTCAACATGCAACTATAGCAAATAAAATATGGGGTGATGTTCGTCGCTATAGAAAGAAAAAAGTGTTGCAATAGAGGCGATTTACAGTGGGAAAAATGTGCACATGTAATAGTGAATGTAGATTATTTCCTGTAATATAAGAGGACTAAAGGGTCCCTCCAAACAATTTCTCATTAAAAACAAAGTTTTTTTGGAAAAGCCCATAATTCTTATGATTTAGGAAACCAAGTGTGCTTCCCAAACTCTCGAAAAGATTGTGAAACCAATTTGGAAAAACTCAAGTTTCACTATTGTTGATGCCATGGGAGCCTTGTGAGGTCTGGACCTATTCTGGAACCCTTGGGAAGTCATCCTATACAATTTTTTAGCCACCCCCAAAACTCTCTATTCCAATTTCCACTTGATAGCAATAAACAAGAAGGGTATGATCAGCAAAAACTATGGGACACATACCCTAGATAATAATAAAAAATCAACCTTCTTAATCACCTCTAGTGGTTCATAAATCTACATTAGGATGAATAATGGATAATGGGAGGATATTTCATATAGATTACCGACCTTCTAGAGAGAAAAGTAGGAGTAAGGAAACTATATATAGATAGCCATATTTCAAATAATTCATCAATCACAACTAGTTTCTAGCCTATGGAGGCAGTCAATGGAACTTATACTTGGGATAATAAAAGAGGAGGCTAGCATCAAATTTCCTCCATTATGGATTGATTTCTCATAAACAACAATATTCATGTTATATGAGAGAAATGGTATTTTACCATCCTCACTTCCAATGGCTATTATCATTGGCCCATTAGCCTTCAATGGAACACATGGGGGGTCAGGCATAATAAACCTTTTTATTTGAGAAATTATGGTTTGACTACCCTAATTTCAAACTCAATATAAAAAAGTGGTGTATGGAAGAAGGAATCCTCTTAGGATTCCCTATATAAAAATACAAAAAATATGAAAAATATCAAACAAAGGCTCAAAATATGGAATAGGACCACTTTTGGCAACATCCATGAGGAGAAAAGGAAAATAGAAGATAAAATGGTCGAAGTACAACAAGAAATGATTCTATCGAGACACTCGAAGGAATCCTTACATAGGGATGAGGCATCCTTAATCAAATAGAATAGCGTCTCAAACAAGAGGAAATCCTCTGGTGATAGAAATCCAATGTGAAATGGATAAAAGAGCGTGAGAAAAACACCAATTTCTTCCACAACTCTATGTTTCAACATAGAAAACACGAAAAAAATTTCATGTTAAATTATGCCACTGGACGAAGCCTTCACCAGCATGAGAATATATCTAATGATATGAACTCCCTCTTCAAGTAACTTACTCATGGAACATGAAGGGAATAGAATGGACACTATAGATGACATAGGAAACAATACACCTTGTCTGCTGACAAAGGAGCACAATTAATGATTAATTAGGTTTATTACTATGCAAGAGGTGGAAATGGAATTTAAATCTCTATAAGAGAGTAAATCCCTAGGACTTGATGGATTCACCATGGACTTCTTACATGCGTACTATGACACCATTAAATAATAAGTTCTTGAAATTGTGGAAAAATCATGTCAAACCAAAGGCAATATCTATGCTTTCAAGGCTACCTTTCTCACTATCATCCCCAAAGGCTCATGTCCGTCTCTGAAAAAATTACAACCTATAGCCCTATAGAATGTTATCTACAAAACCATAACCAAAGTCCTCACCAATAGGCTCAAGACTTTCCTCCCTATTGTGATCTCAAAAGAACCATTGGGTTCTATTGAAAACATGCAAATTTTTTATGGCATTATCTTGTCCCATGAACTTACCCACTCTCTGAAAATCACCGAAAATCATGGAATGTTGATAAAGTTGGACACGTCCAAATCCTTTGATAGACTCAAGTCACACTCAAGTGAACCTATATATCCAAAATCGTACAAGCCTTTGGATTCACTCAATTTTCGATCGACTGAATTCTCAAGCTCATCTCCTTTGCTTTCTTTTCCATTCTAGTTAATGGCTCTCCTGCCACCCCATTATCTCCTTCGAGAGGTATTTTTCGAAGTGATCCTTTGTCACCCTTCTTGTACATCCTTATGGAAGAAAGTATAGGAAGAACCATTCAGGTTGAACTTAATGAGGGTAACCTCAAAGGTCTTTATCTTCACAGAGGCCCCCCCAAGGATTTATCCCACCAACAATTTGTAGATGACACTCCCCTCATGGGTCATCCCTCCTTCAAATAAGATAATGTTTTTAAAATAATCTTAAAATTATTCGATCTAAATCCTCAGGGGCTTGTGTTAATATTGAAAACTCCCAACTCTTCTTCTTCAACACCGTTCCCCTGGTCCAATTATCTATTTCTCCATTCCTTGGATTTACCATAAAAAATATACCTACTAAATTCTTGGGTGCCCTTCTTATGGAGATATCCTAGACCACCTCAATAAGCATCTCTCAAGATGGTCCTTTAGAGCTGTTACGGAGAAAAAATCCTATGGCTTGGGGTACCACAACAGACAGAGTAACCGCAGAAATCAATCCCTTCCCAATATGCAAGAGAAATAAACATCTAACACTAAAGGGTCTCGAAACATACCTTATTTTGGATGGTTAATGTAGATCCCCGTTGAGCTTTTCCAATATCGCTTGTGTTAGAAATTTGCTCTCTCAACAATCAGCAAACAAGACATGTATGCTATATAATTGTGTTAGACCTACTCTAGCATATATAATCAATAACATATAAGAATTTCAAAGAATACATGGATTCAATATTCATTTAAATACACATTATTGGACATGAAAAGATATTTCTATTAATATAAATCAGAGATTACAAGAATGACAACCTCTATCGGTACGTCTATGAACCGGAGAAACTGAGTCCTCCACCTAGGCCTCCACCACTTCAATCCTCCATCTCTCGATAGTAATCTCACAAGCAAAGGAAATCTTGGGAAGAACACAAAGTGCTCCAAGGGACAAAGGGATGTAGACTCAAGTATAAGCTCCGGAAATAATGGAATATAGTTTTCTTGCTCTTCAATTCCTCCCCTTTCAATGTATCCAAAGGGTTCCCTATAGAGTGCTTCAATGGGGTAATGGAAGGTCAAATACGAGCGATATCAAGGCATATGGAAGGCCAAGAGACAAGTGACTCAGCTCCACATCAAGGAAAACTACAAAAATATTTGGCCTTTTGCACACATCCCGATGTATGTAGGTTTAAGGGTCATATCCGCATATGTATGGAAATTGAACCCAGTGATAGAAGAATTTTACTCACAACAATTATCAATTGTACATGCAAAATCACTCACAAAAGAGACTGAATATGGAGCTAAACACTAAACTGTATTGAATAAGTGTACAATAGCCAACCCTGTAATAACATAGGTTGCTGCATTAAATAATTACATAAGGGATTTGAATGCATGAGGAGGCAATTCGAATCTAGTCAAAAGTAGGCTTACTAAAATTAAGCAATTCCCCCATAGGTGCATAAAGGAGTTTCCAAATCAGCTAAGGAGTGCACAAATTGGAAAAACCACTGAGGCAAGCTAAAAGGTGATGGAAGGACAACTCATACATGCTTTTCATAGGAGAAAAGAGTGGATGATGTGGAGGACAAAAAACTAGTTAACCTCACCTAGTCAAACTTTCCCAATTGCCTTAAAGCACTGAAAAAGAAGACAATAAAGCAGAAAAAGCAGAAGGGCACCTAAGAGGCCAGGAATAAAGTAGATTTGATTCCTTGAGGTTTCCCAAGTGCTCCATGATTCAAAATAGGCAAGTTTTACCACTATGGATAGGTAGATGACAACTTGCATAAGGTGGAATCATGAAACTAGGAAAATAAGACAAAAATGATTAATTTAATGTCTAAGGTAGCTAACTATGGGTTGATTATTCTAACACCCCCCATTAAGCCTAACTTATGAGTAATATATCAGAAAATTATAGGGCCTAGCAACAAGGCTTAGTCACCCTTTACATACTGCATGTCCATTTAAACAAGGAAAGAGGCAAAAACCACATGGGAAAATCCTCCCTTAAACATGGACTGTAAAACAAAATTTGGAAATCTTGTCTTCACTCATGCTTCACAGCATGATCAGCAATCCCTGGCAGTGATTTGAGATTGCTGAAGGTCTTCTCACAAAATCCTTTGGTGAAGATATTAGCTACTTGTTCTGAAGATGAACAGAAGAGTAGGTGAATGGTGCCATCATGCACAAGTTCTCTGATGTAGTGCATATGGATCTCAATGTGTTTGGTTCTCTACTTCTGAACTGGATCATTGCAGATTTGAATGGTACTCTAGTTATCATAGTAGATGGTATTTGAGTACTCTGATTCAAAGCCACACTCTCCAAGTAAACCCTGCAACCATAAACATTGAGTTTCTACATTAACAACTCCTCTATACTCTGCTTCTGTAGATGAGAGTGCAATGGCACTCTGTTTCTTGCTTGACCAGCTGATTGGCCCTTCTGCAAGCATGAACAGATATCCTGATGTGGAATTTCTGTCTGTGCTATCACCTGCCCAATCACTGTCAGTAAACCCAATCAAATCAAGATCAGATTTTGCTTTATAGAAGATCCCATGTGTCCTTGTTCCCTGAACAAAGTTAAGGATCATTTTGGCTACTTTCCAATGGATCTCATGAGGCTGATCCATGTATCTAGAAGCCACACTTACCGCATAATAAATATTAGGTCTAGTATGTGTAAGATACAACAAACATCCAATCAATTTCCTATACAGTGTATTGTTTACAATAGGTGAAGAATCGGGTTCTTCAAGCTTCACTCCTAAAAGGAAAGGAGTCTTGCTTGGCTTGCAATCCTTCATTTTGAATTTGTTCAGAAAATCCAAGACATACTTGTACTGGTGCACCTTAATTCCATCTTTGGTTTGTGCAATCTCAAGCCCCAATAATTGGCTTAAGAGCCCCAAATATGTCATGGAGAATGCTTGGTTCATTGCACCCTTCAAGGAAGCAATCTCATCCTTTGAGCTTCCTGTAATGAGGAGGTCATCAACATATAACACAATTATCATTAATGAACCATTAATCAACTTTAAATAGACATTTGGATCTGATTTGCATCGAACAAAATTTAGTGATAGCAGAAAGCTATCAATCTTGGCATACCAAGCCCTGGGGGCTTGCTTTAGCCCATACAATTACTTCCTTAGCCTGTACACAAGAGATGGGTTAGTAGCAAATCCTTGAGGCTGCTTCATGTATATCTCTTCAGTGAGATCTCCATTCAGGAAGGCACACTTTACATCAATGTGATGTACCTCCCATTGCTTTGAAGATGTACCTCCTTTATGTTTGTCATATGCTTATGGTCTATGAAACAAATGCCAATCTAACACATAGTTAGCATATGAGTTAGCAACTTGATTAAAAATTATTGAAACATGTATGTATGTTATATTCTCCAATTGTCATTCTAGCAATCTCACATGTAAGAATATTCATAATAATGTCGGATCCCTAATATGATACAATCCATTAAGTTGTGAAACCACTAACTGAAAATCAAGATGTACCTCAAGAGATATAACACCATGTGAAATGGTATCCTGCAATAACTCGATAACAAAACTATATTCAACAAGATTGCTCGAAGAAGGCCGTAAACGTACGCCTCCTGAAGACAATACTTGACCCGTAGGAGTATAAATCACCAAGAAACAGAAGCTGAGTTTTGAGTGTGACAGCTAGCACCATCAATGAATCCTATGTAAGAGGAAGAATCCATCGACATCTGCCATAAGAAACAAAAGCTAATCAACAAACCCGATCACCATAAGAAAACCTAACTATGCAATTCAAAAATTGTACAATAATATACAACAATTAGCCCTGGCTGAAGATCATGCATAGTATTTTTTAAGATAGAGCCCATTTCTAGGCTTCGCCAAGGCTATTCCTTCATAATCCATTAGCATAGGCACCCTTCTCTAATACATGTTTGACTACGTAAGGACCATGCTACATGGGATTAAACTTCCCTGCCCCCAAGGGTTCTTTAGCTTGATCCCAAAACAGGACCAAATCACCTTCACTAAACTTCCTCGGATAGATAGACTTATCATATTGGACCTTAAAGCGATGCTTATTTACTTCTAGAGCTAGTAAGGTATCTCGGCGCTACTCATCAAGCTACTCTAATTGGACCAAATGTTCCTCCAATGCGGAAGTGTCTGGTAAAATCTCTATAGATAGCTTCAATGAAGGGATTTCACATTCAACTGGAAAGACAGACTCCACCCCATGTACAAGCTAATATGGAGAGAAACCAGTGGCAGTCTTAACCGTGGTTCTATAGGCCCACAAAATAGGATATAACATGATATGCCAATTCGTCTTGCTTTGTGCAATGGTTCGCTGGAGAATAGACTTAAGTGATTTATTCACTGCTTCAACCTATCCATTCACTTGAGGGTAATAAGAAGGGAGTGCTCTTGCTTACACCCTAACTTTGAAGCCAACTCTTCCATCATTTTATTCTGAAAGTGTCTACCATGGTTAGTGACAAGCTGTTTTGGAATGCTAAACCGAGTAGTAATTTGGTTGAAAATGAAATGCGCGGTTGTCTCACCATCGAATTTAATCATGGGCATAGCCTCTACCCATTTCGTGAAATAATTGACAGCCACTATAATGTGATGATGCCCCCCAGCTAAAGCTGGGCTGCAATCCATGAATTCCAGCCCCCACTTGGTGAAGGGACTGACGGTGATAATAGGATGTAACAGGGCAGGATGCAAGCACATATTGCGTGCAAACACCTGGAAAGGGTGACACTTCTTTACCACATTGACACAATCTATGAATATCAATGGCCAAAAATATCTCACCCTCAAGATTTTTTGGGCTGTAGAAAGCCCAGATAAATGACCACCACATGCCCCTCCATGGAAATCATTCAGCACAACCTTAGCCTCATCATGGGTTAAACAAAAATGTAAAATGGAATCTACCCCACGGTGGTACAAAGTGTTATCCACTATAAGGTAGTTCTTAGCTACATGACGTAATCGTCGTCACTCATCACGTGAAAGGTGAGTAGGGACCTTCAATGTTTGAAAATATATAATGATATCCATGTACCATGGGTCCAAAGTTGAGATAAGGAAAATATGCTCATCGAAAAATGTATCCTCATAAACCTCCTCCTCCTCCACACTTGGAAAATCAGATATGAGCTCCGCAAAGATCAATGATTTCTTCAATTTCATCGAAATGAATTCGATATCGAATTCTTGCAAAATAAAAATCCATTTATTTTATTTTCCCCCAATCATCCTTCTAGTGAGGATGAATTGAAACAAATTGACATGAGCTACCACCAAGGTCTGGCGAAGGAGAATGTAATGTCTCAATCTCTGAGCCGCATGAATGGTGTCCAAGGCAAGTTTCTCCACATGGGAATAATGGATTTTTGCATCAACAAGGTTTACATTAGAGGAAATTTGAGGTCTAAAATGGGCCTCCTAAGGAAAATAATAAAATAATAGTTAAAATAATAAAATAACAGTTATTAATTTTGGAGGAAGAATGAAAAAAACTACTTTTTGTGTTCGTATTTTCAACATATCTCCCTGTGTTTTTACTCAAATTCTGAGTGGAAGAGCTCGTTGGATGTGGAATTTATTTTTTCATCAAACGAGTACCCACACTGCATACTTTTCATAGATTGCACTACCCCAAAAACAAGAAATACCCAAAAAAATGTGATGATGACATCATCGTCATGTTTTTTTAGGTATTTATTGTTTTTGGGGTAGAGGGGTCAGTAAAAAGTATGTAGTGTGGGTACTCGTTGGATGCAAAATTAAATTGTGCATCCAATGAGCTCTCCCACTTGAAATTTGAGTAAAAACACATGGAGATATGTCGAAAATACGAACAAAAAAAGTAGTTTTCTTTTATGACAAATATGTCAATTCAACCATTATGGTTGAATCATTTGATTGAAATTTCTATTGGTTCTTGAATTCAAACTCACAAAATTTATTGTTAGTGCATTTTCTTATAAGGCCCATTTTAGACCCCAAATTTCCTCTAATGGGCTCAAATAATATATGACATGCTCGTGGAGCTCCTCATCCTCCTGAACCAAAACCATACCAATCGTCTCCATGGACGTGGCCACATAAATAAAAAAATTGTGGCTATAGTCAGGTGGAATAAGCATGGGGGCTGATGCTAAGGCTCGCTTAAGAACATCAAAGGACTCCTGGGCTTGCTCATCCCAGCAAAAAGTAGTGTCCTTATTTTAAAGATGCATAAATCCTTTAGTCAAATTGGAAAAATTAACCACGAATCTTCGCAAGGAATTTTCCATGCCTTGCAAACATTGAAGATGTCTAATATTACATGGGGAATATAATTGAAGTATTTCCTCAACCTTTAAGGGATTGACTCTTATACCCTCCTTAGATACAATGAACCCTAGCAAGCAACCAATAGCCATGCAAAATATGCACTTATGAGGATTTAACCTAACCTGGTAATGGTAGCGTCTTTCAAATACTAATCTCAAATGGTATGGATGAGGCACTCTCAGACGAGAATGAGCAGCAAGATCATCCAAATACACTTCAGTAATCATTTTTAGATCATAAGAAATTAAGGTCATATCCTGTTGAAATGTAGCTCCAACATTTTTAAGACCGAAAGGCATCTTTCCATATGAAAAATTATCCCAAGGAAAAATAAATGCAGTTTTATGTTATCCTTGGGTTTGATATGAATCTGATTATATACGAAAAATCCATCCATTAAGGAGAATATCTCGCTTCCCGCACACTCATCCAAAATATGATCAATAAATTGTGTGGGAAAATTATCCTTAGGACAAGCACGATTTAAATCACGGAAATCAGTGCATATATGGATCGCTCCCTACTTATTATCAACGGGAACGGGATTTGAAACCCACTCTATCAAGGGAACATGATAGATAAAACTTGCTTTTAACAGCTTCTCTATCTCAGCCTTAATAGCGGGTGCTTTTCTAGGATTCACCGCACGCAAACGTTGTCCAATCGACTTCGCATTCGGATAGGTCTTAATCTCATGTTAGACAATACAAGGGTCAATACCTAGCATTTCTTTGTATGACCAAGAAAACATGTCATGAAACTCTTTAAATAGCTCGGTATACTCCTTGATCTCATGAGGGGAACAATCCACCCCAACGTAGACGTTCTAAACTTTGCCATGATCAAGAGAAATATTGATAGGAATAGTAGGTGATAAATATTCCATGTTCCCATCATCCATTTGACCAGGAGAGCTCAATGGAACCATGGGACTACCAATATTCTCACTAAGAATCTCCCTAAAGTCCTCACGCTCGATACGGTCAAGCTCGAGAAGAAAATATGATTGATGATGTAAATCTTCCCAAGGTGGCTCAACCCCAGACATGGCCTCAATAATGGCTTCATCTGATGGAAAAACATCATCGAGGAAATCATGTGCATGAGTGGACTCAACTGCCCATGCAGGAAGCACATATGGGTCTTCCTCCTCCATCCACGAAGAGGAAGGACTAGGCTTTGCAACACAATCAAGATTTGCTTGATAGGCTATCATCGTTGTAGGCAATGACACATCCATTTCGATAGGTCCATTCGAAGGACTCAGTGAAAGAAGAATCCAAGGATATTCCATATGGGTAGTGTGAAAAGACACCAAATTCAACGAGGACAAAGCCCCACTAAAACTAGATCTGATCATAAGAATGAGCATAGGACAGCTAAAGGTTCCCATCAAATACAGATACATATCCACGCCCACACTCCCAACTTTCGACTAAGAATGATCGATAATCAGGATAGAAGCTCCTGATGATGCACTAACACTCAAATTATGGAATGATGTCTGATCAATCGTAATGATATTCCCATTAAATGGAAAGAATACCACTCGGAAGAGATAAGAGGCTATGGCTTGCATACTATACATACAATTCCATCCCAGCAAAAGATTGTAGTTAAGGGGCCCATCAACCACCTCGACCTCGATCACGACGGTCTTCCCTCCCAATTGGACCTTAAGAGAAGGAAGAATCTCGTGCGGCTGAAATGATCTACCATCAAAAGTAGTCAACATAGTATAGGATTGAGCCAACTCGGGAGAACCCAAACCCTTCCAACATGACAAAGACATCACGGAAGCAGCAATGCCTTCATCAATCACAGTGCATTTGACGGTCATATTAAGACACTCTACATGAATCAAAAGAGAGCCAGGAAAATGGGAGGTACTTGACTCTGAGATACTACCATGCGAGCAGTCACAGTATGAACATGGCTAGTAGCGATATTCCGGCTCGAAGGACCATGTGAATGAGGGGGAGGAAGGGTTGTCAAAAATGCATTTGAAGGAGTAGGGTTTGAGGACGAAGGGACATGTGAAGGGATGTAAGTGATGTTCCCTATGGTCACTTGTCTCGGTTCTGGTATCCACATATGAGTACTAACACTAGGTCTAGGATGTACATGTGAGGTAGCTTCCACCACTAGGATGGAAGGTGCAATGTGACTAGTGCTCCCGAATCTCTCCGCATGGAAAGGAATAGGAGTGCCCCCAGGCATAGTGCTAGGTTCAACTTCTGACCTGGCATGATGTGTCAAATCAGGTGCAGGGATATCAGGCATACCATAACGAACATGACTAGTGTTTGTGGGATCATGATGAGTCTCGTCGCTTGGAAACCAATACCAACAACATGTGAATGAGGGATAATAACTAGAATGTGAAGGTATTTTCAGTGAAGGATCATATACGGGAGTAGAATCTACATCCCCAACCTCATGAGGTGGAGAAGACATCTCAGGAATCTCATCCTCGTGATCTCCCATCATGTGTGAATCAACATGAGAAGTAGTCCACGTTGACTGTCTATTTCTCTCTCCCAGAGGAGGAGGATACATGGAAGGAAGAAATCCTACTAAATGACGAGAATGGTAAAGTGTCGCACCCAAATCCAAAATAACTCAAAAATGAAAAAGATTCGATCTAATTATGCAAACCCTGGAAAAACTAGCATGCACAGAGCATCCACCTATAAAATGTAAAGCCAAATCACAAGCAAACAAGGGTAGGATATGTGAGCTCCCGAATTAAGCAAGTATGTCTCACCTAGGAGAAGCTTGAGACTCCCATACACAACAAGCATAGGTTCGTAATCAATTATAGTGGCCCTTAGCTTCAATGCATATAGCGACTTTGCTATCCGACCCCTACCTGACCAGGACACCTGCAGAATAACCTTTGCGAAGTACCCCCTTGATAACCTAGGTAAGGAAACTAAGGTCACCTCAATATAATCAATGCTCAGGAAGACAGTCGTAGGTGGGATTGACCGTATGGGTAGGGTAGAAAATCTTGAAACTATCAAAAGAGCCCCCAGATACGAATACAATCCTGGAAATATCTTCGATGCTACTCAGTTATGACCAGGGGTCATCCCAATCAATAATCGCTCACATTGCCTTGTGCTTAACTCTTTTATAAGAGGAGGATCCTGAGAAACACTAATTATATAAAGGAATTTCACACTCTCACTTGGACAGATACATAAATGTTTTGTTTAGTGGTCTTGGAGAATTTACTCACAATGAACTATTCCAAGACCCTAAAACCTAATCTTGTTAGTGCACCCTATAAAAGAAAAGAGTGTAATTCATTTTATTATGCGTTGATTTTAATTGGCTTATTACTCAAAAGGGAAAATGGTCATGCAACTAATGACGTTATGATGCAACAAGAAGTAAAATGCGCACCTAACAATCAAGGCAAATGCAACGTTTCAAATGAAAAACGAGCTATGCTACTATGTGAAGTGCAAAATTTTCCTTCAAATTAATATGCAATCATTCCTGTATGAAAATTTGACTAATACTCTCCAAGCAAACCTAATGCAAGTACCATGCAAAATGCAACAATGCAACAATGCATAATGATGAAAAAAGAAAATGTTTTTGTATTTTTTGAATTAAAATGAGATAAAATGCAAAAGTATGACTCTACAACCCCTAGAATTTGCAATCACTACTAGACACCACCCAAGCAAAGCACTAAGGTAAAAGACACCTAATGCACTAATCCCAAAACAAAAAATAGAAAATGAAATGACAAGAACATTTAAAAAAATTTAAATTAAAAATCGTCTTTGGTAAAAAACAGAGGTGTATACATACTCCAGAAGCATCCAACAAGACTCATCAATCATCCAAACTCACCCAGCAACACTTAATATTCCCCAAAAAGGTAAAACTCAAGGCATACGTGACTGTGTGCAGAAAAACTGCATATAGATGTGGATATTCCGGTAAAAATAGCATGTACACATGACTGTGAAGACAAAACTCGCATACAGGAAGAAAAAGAGATAAAAAAGAAGGTAAACAAACAAGATGAGACAAAATTTACTCCTGTCAGACACTACTAGGAAAACATTCCCCCAGACCCCACTCAGAAACAGAGAAATCAGAGCAATTCAAGTACATTGAATGCCGATAAAATCCCCAAAGGAACTAACTAGAAACTCCCCATTATGGTTTCCAATTCTGTTATGGAGAAAAATTCCTATGGCTTGGGGTACCACAATATATAGAGTAACCGTAGAAATCAACCCCTTCCCAATATGCAAGAGAAATAAACATCTAACACTAAAGGATCTCAAAACATACCTTATTCTAGATGGTTGATGTAGATCCCCGTTGAGCTTTTCCAATCTTGCTTGTGTTAGCAATTTGCTCTCTCAACAATCAACAAACAAGATAAGCATGCTATATAATTGTGTTAGACCTACTCTAACATATATAATCAATAACATATAAGAATTTAAAAGCATCCATGAATTCAATATTCATTTAAATACACATTATTGGACATGAAAAGATAGTTCTATTAATATAAATCAGAGATTACATGAATGACAACCTCTATCGTCACGTCTGCAAACCAAAGAAACTTAGTCCTCCACCTAGGTCTCCACCACTTGAATCCTCCATCTCTCGATAGCAAGCTCACAAGCAAAGGCAAGCTTGGGAATAACACAAAGTGCTCCAAGGGACAAAGGGATGCAGACTCAAGTATAAGCTCCAGCAACAATGGACTATAGTTTTCTTGCTCTTCAATTCCTCCCCTTTCAATGTATCCAAAGGGTTCCTTATATAGTGCTTCAATGGGGTAATGGAAGGTCGAATCCGAGCGATCTCAAGGCATATATATGGAAGGAAAAGAGACAAGTGACTCAGCTCCACATCAAGGAAAACTCCAAAACTACTTGGCCTTTTGCACAAATCTCGATGTACACGGGTTTAAGGGTCATATCCACATATATACACGAGAATAGTTTTAAAAGTCACGTATGGAAAATAATGCATGTTTTTAGGGATGATCTTGGAAACATCAAAGATACAAGAATGGTCCATGGGGTCCAAAGAGTCTGCAGAGGGATAGGGAAGGCCATAAATGTGTGATCCACCATGTGTGGTAAAATCAGTTGTAGCAAGAGCCCTTAAATTAGCAAGCAGACTAACCTTGGTTAAGTCTTGTTGGCCTGATTTTCGCACCTAGGCCAACTAAGGAGATTAAGCCCACACAAGTAGCTTAAAGTAGCTTCCGATGTGTTTGGGATGAAAAAATCTCGTAGGTTATGGTCCTGCTACCGACTGAGTTTTTCTCTTAAGGAGAATCTAAAATTCAGTAAAAATTTATCCTAATCTTAATTCTATCTAAATAAATCCTAAAATTAGTTTTCTAAGACCTAAGTTATCCTAAAATTTCTTTCTTAATGAAAGTCTTTCGATTTTTTACCATTTTGTTTCGAATATTCAAAATTCAAAAAGACTATTATAACTATTGTGAAATTAACCTAATTCTATTTAACAGGTGTTAAATGTAAACTAAACTAAAATAACACTAACTAAATTATTTTATCCCAGTTGAGAGCAATTTAAATACTATATTAATTATCAATTAATATTTCAAGTTAATAGAAAGATAAATGGGTAAGATTTAAATGAAAATATTTAAACCATTCACACTAAATCATGTTGCTATACATTTACCATAACAAAAAATTTAAAATAGACAACTACTTTAAACTTTTCTGGAATGTTTTATTAATTAACAATTAATAACCAACACTAAATACCTGAATAAAAGATAATGTTCATGATGAAAACATTATCATAATACAATTGAAATCAAAATGAACATAAATTTGTATATTATTAAGTTTCGAATTTTCAATAAAAATATTGGTTAATTCAATTATAATAACATACTCATTCAAATAGCAATATTGTGTTGACAGAGTGTAATATCAGATCATGAATACAATCATAACCAAGTATAAATGTATCAATAGTATAACTAGAAGATGATATATTGAAATATATTATAAAAGTATTCAAAAATAGTACCGAACAGTGTCACGTCCCCAGCCCTCAACCAGCGAAGAGGACGCGACGAACGCATCAAACACAGCCGGGGAAAAATGCCCAATGAACATAAACAGAAAATCAAATGAAATCAATGCTGGAATTAAGCATACACAGATGCATTTATTTTCATTCATACAGCGGAAGCAAACACACATTCCAGCATTCACATGTTCATCATTATTCATTTACATCAATATAATTGCAGAGATAGACTGGCAGCACTTATCTGTTGATGAAGGATTCACCCGCAACCAGCTACGTCGCTGCAACGTTCCACCCAACCATAGGCCAGCTTGCTCATCAATCTCTCAGCAACGCTGCCACCCCCTAGCTGGGCATGATTCCTTCAGGATAAGGGTCAATTGCAGGCTTATACATAGCCAAGGGGACAACCACTGCATACCAGCAACAAAACCACCCTTCACAGCCCTGTGAAGAAACAAAGGAAACCAGGGATAATCCCAAACAGAAGAAGAGGACATCTCAAGTCCACAGGGAAACACGGAGTTGGTTTTGGCCCTAACGTGGCCAAAACAACTCAGCAACAATAGCCCAATTTCACAATGAAAACAGTGGTAACATTCCACGGCCCACAGTGGATAAGAAACAGCACTCCGGCATAGCCATGGGAGACTCAAACGCAACTCACAGCGGAAAAATGACTCACCACAAAACCCCAGTGGCCCAAAACGCAGTTGGACACCGCTGCCAACAAAAAACGTGGGGAAGACAACAGCCCCAAAGCAAAAATAGTGAGCACGACTCACAACAGGGAAAAACGACCCAATTAACCTGTGAGACAGCCAAAACGTGAATGGCCCTTCACAGTCAGTCGTGGATGCAAGAGCACGGCTCTCAGCTCCCTTTGTGCGCCCCAAACAGAAGAATACCAGGGCGTGGGTAACCAATCCGACCCAGCAAGGAAAGGAACAGACAATGGAGGCCCTGCGTGAGGAAAAGCAGCTCCGTTTTTTCCCGTGGATGCACCACTAACAGGAAGGACGCGAATTTGCAGGTCGTGGGTGCTCAGCAATTCGTGGAGAGAGGAAGAAAAATCTATGTGAGACCAAAAACGCCCCCAAAACCTGTGCGCGAGGAGAAAACAACCAAAATCGTGGTGAGAGTGTAAACTGACCAGGGAGAGTGCGTGAGGGAGAAGAATGGGCAAACGTGGGTGGAGTGGGAAAATGGGTAAGGCTGACAGCCTGCCACAACCACCACCACTTCAGCAATAACTCCCCCAACCACCAGCTGAAGCATTAAAGAGGTTGACAAACAACAAAGGTGGCAAAACAACAAGGCAACAAAACATGGGTTTTCCCCCATAACCAAGGTTTGACATTCCCCCCCCTTTATCCTTTGGAATCATGCCCTTTTCATTCAACGTTGCACTACTGTAGCTGGTTGTGGTTTAATTAATTGATGTGCGCGTTTACATGATGTCAAATTAAAATGTGCCGAATAGCACAACATACCATCGGCAATTATCCTCATTGCCGAAACATACACAGCCAAATCGATGGTGGGGCTTTTGCCTTGAGCTCCTCACCATGATTAATTACATTATATACATCATGCAAATGGGGTCAAAACCGGGGACATTACAAACAGTGATACCAGTCTGAGAATTTCTAGTCACACTCCTCCTCCGAAGATAAAACCCCAGTAAAGAGATAAAACTAGTACTAAAATGATATTTCAATGATGTTTTTCTTCCTATACTCCATCACTATTACATTGAAATTACTAGTTTATATAACCCCACTAGTCTTTCATTTCAGTTTCTAATGAGTGCTATATTCAATACCATAGGAGTCCTATCTCGATTTAAGTGCATCAAATCTCTTTAAAAAGACACATGTCACAAACATTACTATGGGATAAAAACTGTCAATAAAATGACTAGCCTGTATTATCTCCTAATTCATGGGGACTGACATATTCGTGACCATCTTCAAACTCCAATCTTTCCAGAACCATCAACGTATGCCAACTGTGATCCGAAACATCTTGTGTTTGTTGAGGATAGTGATACAATGTACACCTGTACAAACAAAAATAAAAATATTATTAAAACCCTGTTAACAGAAATAACAATAAAACAAACAAATTATATGCATGCCTATGCTCTTAAAAACTTTTATTACCTGTCAAAAGAGAGAGAAACCACATAACCAAAATAAAAACAACATCAGGCTCTATTTTGAAGATTGATTACTCTTCTGGCTTCAGAAAGTTTAGCTTTGAGCCTGATGATTATTAGCTTCTATCGATCTACTTGCTCAAGCAAGTGCTAGTTTGTATCTATCATTGATTTTTTGGCTTTCTTGTATCGATTCTTCTTCAAGTTCATGTCCTTCCATCTATTAACCCAATTTAGTAATTCTGCCCTGAATTCTTTATTTTCTTCATCTTTTAAGGCTATGTTTGCTTGGCATTCTTTTAATTCATTTTTCAATTCAGTGATTTTGGTTTTGTATACTTTGTCAAGGACCTATTGGAGGGTTTCTTCTTCCTTGTCATGACATGAATCATCTAAATGAGAAGAATCAAGATTATTCACATCTTGATCTGGTGATGGAATGCTCATAAAGAATGGCTCAAGGCCAGAACCACAAGCATCCATACATGATGGGGCTGCTTCAAACTTACCTGGCTCAGTAATGTTTTTGGCCAATGCTTTTTCACGATTATTCTCTATGAGAATAGTTTCATCCATATGTGTGGTTTCGGGAACCAAAGATGAAATATCATCCTCAAAATGGACAAGAACTAAATGAGCATTATGTTGAGTGGTTGCAGGAACAGAGGCTGTAGTTATCGTATTCATGCTTCTAGTGACTCTTTGTGTACGAATGAACACAAAATTTTTTGTCTCAAAACCCCCTTTGTCACAACAAACCTGTGCTAACTATTCAAGTTTTCGCATGGATTCATCACCAATTTTTTTAGCAGAAAATAACTCAGAGGGGTTTTCATGATTAACAACATCAACATCTTCATTTTTTGTCAATTTACCATCCACCTTTGTAGGTGTACTGAAGCATTTTTCAGATAGGGATTGGTCCATGTTTGTCTTAGCATAATAGGGATCGACCTTCATGATTCCATCATTACTAATACAAGTACCTATAGGTGGACTTGCTTCCTGTAGTTTATTATCCCTTAACTCAGCCTTATGAATATCATCAACTTCGGATTTTGCTGAAGCTTTACGCTTCCTACAAGTTTTAGGGGGAGGGTTTGGCCAATACTGTGTTGACCCTAGTTTATTTTCAACCAAGAACTCATCCCAAGATTTACAGCTAAGAGACAACTGATGTTGGATTAAAATTTTAATCAGACTGTGGTGGAACAAACTCCTGTCAGAATTTCCTATGGTACTTTGCACTGAATGTGCCATTTTCTTTAGACTTTGTAGTAAGTAAAATGGAATATTAAGCTTACAACCTTTCAATGCTAACAGTAATCCCAGATGATAATAATGCAGATGAGAGAATCGGCCATCACAAGATACATACCTGACTAGGATTACATAAAACGCTTGCCATTTTGGTTTTAAAAATTTAACTGAAACCCCAATATTGAACTTTGCATTGGCAGGTAAGGGTAACAGTAATGACCAACATTTCTTCTTATCAACCTTTCCTCCTTTAAACCAACGTTCTCTAGTTTGAGGAAGCTTCGTAGCTTCTGCAATATTATCCTCATTAATTATAAACTTAACATCCCCAATTTGAGCTACATTTTCCCTAAAACTCATAGCAAATTGTTTGGTAACCTCTGCGTTATGGCCACTAAAACATCTAAAAAACTGACCCCATCCAATCTTTTCAAACAGTAGAGTGACTTTCTCATCGGCTTCAACCAGCTCATGCCCTAAAATTTCAAATCGACTGAGAGGAGCCATTGTTTCCTCACTACAACTTTGGTTATGGGTTGAAACAAATGAAGTCATGAAAATTGAAGGAATAGGCACCCAAGTAGAAGGCATTATGCAAAATGTCAAATCCTCAATTGATTCATACGTGACAGAAACAAGAACCCCAATTTTGGCCATGTTAACCAAATTTGGAAATGATGAGAAAAACATTTAGTGTTTTTCACTATGATAAATGGACAGACTAGCCACGGCTAACTGAATTCTTCAGAAAACAGTATCTAACTAATCCTTCATATCAAAAATCATTCAATTAAGGGATTATAAATCAAAACATTAATAACACCCAATCTGGAATGGACTCGTACAACATCATGAATAGGAATGGCTATCAGTCATTTATGGAATTGAATTCTACTAATACGATTTCATCATTAAACCCACAGCTGTCAATTAAATTGATAGGTGTTAACAATTAAACCAAATCCTCACACCAATACAAATTCAATCTTTATGCAGTGATCCTTGTAAACACATGTTATCAATTTATCCATACGAATCGTGTACCTTAATCATAACTATCAATTGATAATAACCCAGAATTACACGTGGAAGGAAATCGTGTTCATAAACAGGATGATGTGGACTTGTCATAATAGTCCATAATGTTCCTAGGGTTTCTGAAATTACAACTAAATAGCCATTACCATTCACACCCAAACCATATATATACATGTAATTTATTTCAAAATATAGTTTTAAATACTTTATGAAATCCTAATCACTTATGTCTCAAAACAAGATGTGATAGGATACAAAGCTCATAAAACTATTATGATTATATTTATGTGAAAAATGAAAATTTCCAAATAATATACATACGTTTGCACTCTAGCTATTTTATGATATATATGTACAATTTTACAAAGCAATGATATGATATTAAAAGATTGAGTTATATGTGAAATCTAAACCTTAGGTTTAATGAAAATATTTTAATTAATAAATCACCCTTAGTTATAAGGATTTCAAAAACTTATGATAGTAAATATCTTATCAAAACCAAGTTTTAAACAAATTCAAAATGTATCTTCATTAAAAACTAATTAGCATACTATACCTTAAATCTCCTAAATCAATATATATAATCGGATAAATTAATAATGATAAAATTGATCATATATAAAATTTACAATATTGACAGCTGCTAATTTGTCAAATTTATGAAGGTGTTTTCATAAATTTCTAATATGACTTTTAACTCTTCTATAGTTGAGAGTACCTTCAGAATCGAAGATTCTGAAGGCACTCTTTTATAATTTAAAAAAAAAAAATCATAGAAGAGAACTGATCATTTTTCATTGCTACAGAAAAAATGAAGGGGTTGTTGCTGACTGCTAACAAATGGCGACGACCTGGGTGAACCAGTTATCTCTGCGCATACAGTTTTAAAATGATAATATAAACAAAGTCTTAAAATCTATAAAAAAACAATAAAAAATTCTCTGTCTAAATAAAAACCATTATTTTGATTTATATTCATAAGTACAATTCAGAAATATCCCATCCATTAAAATAAAAGATCTTGTTAAAGATAAGCTTAGAAATATCTTGATCAAATCGAAGTACTTCACAATAAAAATAATCTGCACCATCAGTATAGGATTTAGAAATTTAGTTTTCTGAAAAATTTCCAAAATCTGTTCCAAAAACATAATAATTTTCTTTTCTTTTCTTTAAACAATAATTTTGACTGAAGACTACTATCTACGTATGATATCCCAATGTGATAGTATCATTCACGAGAAGTATCTAGAATAAGAAAGCCATATCGTGATGAGACCTCTAGTCTCTTGGTTATTTAACCAAGAACCATCACCTTGGTGATCAGAAATGAAGTTATCCTAAACAGCACTGATGATCATGATTAGGCCGGCTCGTGATGAGACCTCATATTCTGCAATCAAAAATTATGTTTTCCTTTATGAAATTTGAAATTTTAATTTTATAAAATGAGAGATCATTACCCAGCATGGTGACCAAATGGTAATGTCAGTCACTAATATCACTAGAAAATGAATCAGTTGGCTCGTGATGAGACCCCCTATCTCTTGACCTTGCGACCAAGAGCCATTATTAGTTTCCTAATAATGCCATGGTAATGATATGTATGATCCTGATCAGATCGGATTATTACTAAGACATTATGTCTCTCATTTTAGCATTTTATTGACTGGAACAGATTCTAAAAAGTTTTCAGATTGTAAATAACTTAGAAGACTGATAGTTGAGATCCATAAGAGTTTTTCAAAGTACAAGTTTAGAAAAAGACATTAATTAGCTATCCCAACTATTATAAGAAAAATAAAAGAGTGAGGAATAATATGAGTAATACTTATAAATAAAATAATGATAGGTTCTTAATAGACTCAAGAAACTTTGATCATCCTGAACAAATTTTGAATATTTTAGTCTAATATCATAATTTTTAAACTAATGATCCAACTGGCTTTAAAAAAAAAATAGAAGATTTATTTATTTACATTTATCTCTTCAGTTGACATCTGTAAATTAATGACTGATTATATATACAGAAATTTGACAGTTTTTAATGCGAATGAAATATTTGATTAAGAAAATCAAAACTAGTTGCAATAGTGGAATGATGTTTGAAAGTTACATAAGCCTTATGAATTTATCATCATCTTTTATTTCTACAAAATATAAACCATTTTATACAAAAATATAAAATTATTTACAAACAGCAAACAAATTATATACATTTCAGGGTCTAAAATATCAACAGAAATATTTTTTCAGGATTAGTCCATTCACTGGGAATGTTTCAAACTATCCTTCTAGTGTTTGCAAGCGAAAGGTACTTGGACCTATCTTTTCAGCAATAACAAACAGACCTAACCAAAGCTTTTGAAACTTAGTATGATCTCCTTTTTCCTCATGAACTTTATCCCATTTTAAAACAAAGTCTCCCACCTAAAATTCTCGATTGGGACTTGAGGATTGGTCAAACCAAGACTTCACAATTTGTTGATGTTTTGTAAAATGTTGTTTTGACTTCTCTCTTTCTTCCTCAGGTTTTAACAAAGTATTGATCCTTTTTTTCATTGCTGGACAATCTTCATCTTGAATAGACTGAGCTAACTGTAATGAAGGTAAAAATAAATTTGGCGGTAGAATAGCTTTAGTTCCATAAACCAAGAAGAAGGTTGAGTTACCTATTGCAGCTTTAGGAGTTACCTTGTCTGCCCAAAGGGCATTAAATAATTCTGTATGCCAATCACGATGGTGAGCTGAAATAGTTCTTTTGAGAATTTTCAATAATTTTTTGTTTGTTGATTCAGCTAAACCATTTCCATGAGGATGATAGTTAGCTGAATACCTAACTCTTATTCCCTTCTCTAAAGCAAATTGAGTTAACTCAACTGATGAAAAGTATGAAGAATTATCAAAGACAAGGGAATCTGGAACACCAAATCTTGTTATGATAAAGGATTCTAAAAATAATATAACCTGATTAGTGTTTACAACCCTTAATGGAGCAGCTTCTGCCCAACGAGTAAAATAATCATTTGCAGTTATTATATACTTGTGTTGCATAGAAGAGGGAGGGTTTATTGGTCATACTATGTCAATACCCCATTGATGAAAAGGTATTTCTACTGAAACAGGCTGTAAGGGGAAAGCAGGTTTCTTAACTCTTCCTGTAGCAAGTTGACATTCTTGACATTTTCTGACAAAAGCATAGGAATCATGAAATAGGGTAGGACAATAATAACCAGCTCTAAGAATCTTATGCGCAGTAGTTTCTCCACCAAAATGACCCCCTGCTGGTCCAGAATGTAACTCCTTCAAAATCACTTATGTTTCATCTTTGTCCAGGCATCGAAGAAACACTCCATCTGAATTTCTCCTAAAAAGGATGTTATCAATTAGTAAATAAGGAGCATATTTCAACATAAGTGTTCTCCTTTTCTTAGGTTCTAAGTAATATGGAGTAGTTCGCCTTTCCAAAAATACTCTTATGTCTATATACCCGGAATCCTGTGGTGGAGGATAGAAGTAGATTTACCTTGTAAGTAAAACCTCATCAATGACAGCTTCAGCATTATTATTAGGTAGATGAGTAGCTTCAGCAGCTAGTTTACATAATCCTTGACCTTTGACTATCATTGAAGGTTTAATGTCCAAGTCATATTCTTGAAGGGTTGTCATCCGTGGTGCTCTTTTTTCACCTAAATATTTTTGCACTAACAAATTTCTGACTGAAGGATAAGGAACTATCACTTTCATTTTAGATTTCAATAAATATGGATGAAAGTGTTTGACAGCTTTAAAAATAGCAAAATCTTGCTTATCAACTTCATGGTAATTAAGCTCAGCACCTTTAAAATTTGAACTCATAAAGGAGATTGGCACTTCATTATTTTGCTGATTTAGTTGGGTTAAAACTGTTGCATATGAGATGTCAGAAGCGAAAGTATACAATATGAAATCTTTGTTAAAATCTAGGCTTAAAAGACTAGGAGCTTCTGAAATGGCTTCTAAAATTTTCTGAAATGACTCTTTTTCAGTTTGTCCCCAATTAAAAATAGCATCCTTCTTAATCATTTTCTGCAAAGGACGAATGATTTCAGAGAAACTGGGGATGAATCTCCTAACAAAATTTATTTTACCAAGAAATGATTGCATTGCTTTCTTTCTAGAAGGGTAAGTTATTTTTGAAATGGCTTGGGTTCGTTCAATATCAATCATGATCCCGTGTTTTGAAACCACACAACCTAATAAAATACCTTCTCAGACAGCAAATATTGTGTTCTTAGGATTTAAGGATACTCCAAATTTTCTACATCGTTCAAATACTTTCCTAAGATGATTAATATGATCGGGTCGATATTTAGAATATACAATAAAATCATCTAGATAGACAATTGCTGAATGATTAATTAAGCCTCTAAAAGCAATATCCATTGCCCTTTGAAAATTTTCCCCGGCATTGATTAACCCAAAAGGCATCTTTCGGTAGGCATATGTTCTCCATGGAGTTCTAAAATCTATTTTCAATTGATCATCTGGGGAAACCAAAATTTGGTTGTATCCTTAGAAACCATCAAGACGTGACAACATCTCAGACCCAGAAACCTTTTGAAGAATTTGTTGCATGGGAGGAACTGGGTAATTATCCTTTTTGGAAGACTTATTAAGATTTCTAAAATCCACACATAATCTAATATCCCTGTTTTTCTTCCTAACTAGAACTAGGTTGGCTACCCATTGAGTATGTCGAATGGGAAAAATAATCCTGGAATCTAACAGTTTATTTAGTTCCTTCTTAATTGTTGGTTTTAATGATGGGTGATATTTCCTTAGTTTTTGTTGAAAAGGTTTTGACTCCTATTTAATTGGAATTGTGTGTTGTGTGACTTGTGTGTTGAAGGCTTTCAAATCATCATATTTCCATGCAAAGACATCCTTAAATTCTTTAAACAACTTTATAAATGTTGTTTTTTCTGCGGGAGTGCAATCTATTACTAGGTTTATAGTTTGAGGATTTAGTTCTGTTCCTAAATTTATGCTTTCGTATTTCATTTGAGAGCTATTGGTTTTACAGTTAGGGATAGATCTAAATTTATCTTGAATATCAAAGAATTTTTCTAATCTTAACACTGAATTAGGGATCGGTTTTACCTTTTCTAAAGCTTTTTCAACTGAACAAAAATCATTTATTACCCAAAAATCCCGCAGATTTTCGCCATGTGTAATTTCATCAATGGCTGAATCTTTAAAGGTATCGTCATTCGTTAGAAAATTCAGCACCTGCACATCATTATCAAACACATGCCAGTTAAAAATATTATCTAGTATAGAAGGCCTAAAAATCAATTCAACTGAAAAGAAATTTGGTGTAAGATTTTCTGATGGGATTAAATTTGATGCTACATTCGCTAATAAATCTGCTTCTTGATTTTGAGCTCTTGGAACTGACATTATGTTAAATTCATCAAAATGTGAAATGAGATTCCATACCTCTCGCTGATAATTTTGTAAATTTTCGGAAAGGAAGTGAATAGAATTATGGACCTGTCTAATGATGATTTCGGAATCACCGTATGCAATTAACACTTTGATATCCAAATCAATTGATTTCTTCAAACCCTTTATTAGAGCTTCATATTCCATAGTATTGTTTGTACAATTAAATTCCAACCTACAAGATATACATGTTTTATTTCCCTGAGGGTCTACTAGCAGGCAACCAACTCCAGCTCCTTCTTTATATTTCACACCATCGAAATATAAAGTCCAAGTAGAACTATTAACAACTACTTTACTTTCTATAATATCTACAATATTAAGATTATCTACATCATTAATAATTTCCTTGAATGAAGAGTCAGGAGAGATAGATGTCACATTAATAATTTCTGATTGCTGTTTATTTTCAGAAAAAAACAGAATTTTCAGCTTTAAAATTAACAAATCCTAGTTCATACATGTAATTCCCCATAATGGAGTCTGAAAATAAAACTGGTTCGCTAGGATCATGTAATTCTGTCACAGTATGTTTCATATATCTTTATTTGTTTATCTTTATTTGATTTGGATTTCCATTCTTAGGTAATCATAATGTTGACCAATTCGTGGTAAAGAATCCATTCAATTGTTGAGACCAATCTCTACTTAAATATAGCCCATACGCATCAGGAATATTTGCAACCACAATATCTATAATTTGAAAAACTGAAGGGTTACAAGCAATCCTGACTAAAACATCTTTCATCTCTCCTAAAACCCTCACATTTGTCCTATCCAATTGAGTTATTTGTGAATTTGATGTAACATATTTTCCATTCAACCTTTTGCATACAGATAAAGGCATTACATTGGAAGATGCTCTGGAATCAACCATGCAATTATCAACATTCCTATTGAAAATCTCAAAGGTAAGTAAGAATGGAGGTGTGGTTGATTTAGAATTCCTCCCTATTAGCGAGGCTTTGTCAGTTGTTGATTTTCCTTTATCAGTTGAGGTTCCATCATTATTAGAATTATTTGCAGCAATATTTTGTTTCACGTTAGGAATTATTGAACTCATGGCAGGATTTATAACATGACTGTTAGGCATTCGGTAAATTTGAAGAAGATCATACATACTGATGTTTGCATGTGTCTTCTTTAAATCTTCAATTATATCATATTGTAAATCCAATTTTGGAGCATTTTGAATGGGCTCAGTAATCTTTGTTGGTTGAGTCTGCTTGCCAGATTGAGTTTCTTTATTAGGTTGTGAATTATTGTTATCATTATTGGGGTAGAACTTGATGAAGATCCAAGAGTGTTTGCGAATGTTCTACTACGAGTATTGTAGGCATGTTGTGCTGTAGGAGGACTTTTACTCTCATATTCTTTTACAAGACTATCCCAAAAATGACCATTAACTTGTTGGGGTTCTTTCGATTCTTCATCATTTTCTGATTCCTCTTTCTCTTCATTTTCAGTTATTTCTTGATTTGAGGGAGTCTCTGATAAGGATAAAATGGCTCGAATAGTATTAAAAATTTCTTCATTTACTGCTACATCAGGCGGTGTATTTGTTTTATTATTTGTATTCGGATTTTGTCTAAACTGATTTCTGAAATATCCTCTAAAGAAGAAGCTTCAGAATTGGTTTTCTTTAATCCTACAACTTCATTGGTTAATGCTCGAATAGCATTCTGCAGATGTTCTACATCAAATTCTTTATCTTTTTCTGAATTAGGTTTTTCGATCTTCCTACGAGGGAAAGTATCAGACTTCCCACTTCTATCTGGTTCATAGGACATAGAATCCTTCTTGACTTTAATGGCTTCCTCAAAATTTTCTACCAAAGTTGTTTTACCAGCTCTCTTAACAAACATCCCAGGATATTTTGGTAAAGTTGAAGTATAGTTTTCAATAATTATGTCCTCCGGTGGTTGAGAAGCAACTGGAATTTTATTTTTTAATGTAAGAAACCTGTGGTTAAAATCTTTAATTCTTTCTTTAGGTTCCATTTTAATCTGAGATAACTCCAGGGCTAAAAGAGCACGTGTTTTATCCTCCCTGGATTTATCTAAGAAAGATTTATTAAATTCACCCTGATTTGTAATTGATCCTTGAACTAACAAAAAGTACCAAGTAGAGGCTCTTCCTTCAAAAGTTAAAGGGAATAACCGACAAACCACATCTTCATGCTGAACATTCATGGTTTGAACTACTAACACGAATTTGTCTACTTGCACCTTTGCAGGTTATTTGTTATCTGGGTTAAACTTAGGAAGAAGTTTATCTGAGTGTTTAGGCAAATGATGTTGTACACCAGGGACAGCTACAACAACTGTTCTCAACCAAGGGAGTTATGGATTAGGTGGAGGATTACCTCCTCCTCCCACAAGTATGTTTCTCGCCATAGGAATTCTCTCAGAACCTAAAGAATTCCCTGAATTGAATGGCCTTGGACTATCAGGTAGTGATTCTGGAGGAGAAGGTGGCAGATCAAAAACACCTACTGAAGTCAATCTTATAGCAGTATTTGTTTGAGTAATTTGTCTCTGATGACTTCTAATTTGATAACGTGGAGTGTTATTAGCTTCTACCAAATCTTGAGTAACTATGTTCAATTGTGGATTATGTCTTTGTTGCCTAGGTAGACCATAATCTATTGGAGTTACACCAATTTGATTAGCATATGCTCTTGTTAGAATATGTCATGATTCTTCTAAAGTTTGAGTACTTTGTTCAGGAGTAAATGGGGATGTGATATGATCACGTTCAAGGATACTCCTAACAGTTTCTATAAATGGTGATCTGCTGACTTCTGGAGGTTGTTGACTGGTTGAAGTTTTATCATTAGTTCTACCTGCCCTTAATCATTAACAGGCCCTCCTTCTGGCGCCATTTGTTGGACTTATTTTTTGACCTAGTCCAACTAAGGAGATTAAGCCCACACAAGTAGCTTAAAGCAGCTTCCGGTGTGTTTGGGATGACAAAATCTTGCAAGTTATGGTCCTGCTACCAACTAAATTTTTCTCTTAAGGAGAAACTAAAATTCAGTAAAAAAATTAACCTAATCTTATTTATATCTAAATAAACCCTAAAATTAGTTTTCTATGACCTAAGTTATCCTAAAATTGCTTTCTTAATGAAAGTCTTTCGATTTATGAGGATTTTGTTTCGAATGTTCAAAATTCAGAAAGGCTATTATAACTATTGTGAAATTAACCTAATTCTATTTAACAACTGTTAAATGTAAACTACACTAAAATAACACTAACTAAATTATTCTATCCCAACTGAGAGAAATTTAAATACTATATTAATTATCAATTAATATTTCAAGTAAACAAAAAGATAAATGGGTAAGATTTAAATGAAAATATTTAAACCATTCACACTAAATTATTCTGCTATACATTTACCATAACAAAAAAATTAAAATAGACAACTACTTTAAACTTTTCTGGAATGTTTTATTAATTAAAAATGAATAACCAACACTAAATACCTGAATAAAAGATAATGTTTATGATGAAAACATTGTCATAATACAAATGAAATCAAAACGAACATAAATATGTATATTATTAAGTTTTTAATTTTCAATAAAAATACTAATTAATTCAATTATAATAACATATTCATTCAAATAGCAATATTGTGTTGACAGAGTGTAATATCAGATCATGAATACAATCATAACCAAGTATAATTGTATCAATAGTATAACTAGAAGATGATATATTGAAATATGTTATAAAAATATTCAAAAATAG
The DNA here is from genome assembly GCA_001517045.1 of Pseudotsuga menziesii. NCBI lineage: Eukaryota > Viridiplantae > Streptophyta > Pinopsida > Pinales > Pinaceae > Pseudotsuga > Pseudotsuga menziesii. The sequence goes on along the minus strand of LPNX010463510.1, from coordinate 8,958 downwards.
AACCGAACAGTGATACCAGTCTGAGAATTTCCAGTCACACTCCTTCTCCGAAGCTAAAACCCCAGTAAAGAGATAAAACTAGTACTGAAATGATATTTCAATGATGTTTGTCTTCCTATACTCCATCACTATTACATTGAAATTACTAGTTTATATAACCCCGCTAGTCTTTCACTTCATTTTCTAATAAGTGCTATATTCAATATCATAGGAGTCCTATCCCTATTTAAGTGCATCGAATCTCTTCAAAAAGACAATGGTCACAAACATTACTATGGGATAAAAATTGTCAATAAAACGACTAGCATGTATTATCTCCTTATTCATGGGGACTGACATATTTGTGACCATCTTGAAACTCCAATATTTCTAGAAGCATCAACGTATGCCAACTGTGATCCGAAACATCTTTTTTTTGCTGAGGATAGCGATACCATGTACACCTGTACAAATGAAAATAAAAATCTTATTAAAACCATGTTAATAGAAATAACAATAAAACAAACAAATTATATGCATGCCTGCAAAATCTACGATTTTACAGGTATGCTCTTAAAAACTTTTATTACCTGTCAAAAGAGAGATAAACCACATAACCAAAATAGAAACAACATCAAGCTCTATTTTGTAGATTGATTACTCTTCTGGCTTCAGAAAGTTTAGATTTGAGCCTGATGATTATTAGCTTCTATCGATCTACTTGCTCAAGCAAGTGCTGGTTTATGTCTATCATTGATTTATTGGATTTGTTGTATCGATTCTTCTTCAAGTTCATGTCCTTCCATCTATTAACCCAATTTATTAATTCTTCCCTGAATGTTTTATTTTCTTCATCTTTTAAGGCTGCGTTTGCTTGACATTCTTTTAATTCATTTTTCAATTCAGCGATTTTGGTTTCGTATACTCTGTCAAGGACCTGTTGGAGGGTTTCTTATTCCTTGTCATGACATGAATCATCTGACTAATAAGAATCAAGATTATTCACATCTTGATCCGGTGATGGAATGCTCATAAACAATGGCTCAAGGCCAGAACCACAAGCATCCATACATGATGCATGATGGGGCTGCTTCAAACTTACCTGGCTCAGTAATGTTTTTGGCCAATGATTTTTCATGATTATTCTCTATGAGAATAGGTTCATCCATATGCATGGTTTCTGGAACCAAAGATGAAACATCATCCTCAAGATGGAAAACAACTGGTTGAGCAATCTGTTGAGTGGTTGCAGGAACAGAGGTTGCAGTTATCGTATTCATGCTTCTACTGACTCTTCATGTATGAATGAACACAAAAAATTTTGGCTCAAAACCCCCTTTGTCACAACAAACCTGCACTAACTGTTCAATTTTTTGCATGGATTCATCACCAAGTTTTTTAGGATTACATAACTCAGAGGGGTTTTCATGATTAACAGCATCAACATCTTCATTTTTTGTCAATTTACCATCCACCTTTGTAGGTGTACTGAAGCATTTGTCAGATAGGGATTGGTCCATGTTTGTCTTAGCATAACAGGGATCGACCTTCATGATTCCATCATTACTAATACAAGTACCTATAGGTGGACTTGCTTCTTGTAGTTTATTATCCCTTAACTCAGTCTTATTAAAATCATCAACTTTGGATTTTGCTGGAGCTTTACGCTTCCTACGAGTTTTAGGGGGAGGTTTTGGCCAATACTATGTTAAACTTAGTTTATTTTCAACCAAGAACTCATCCCAACATTTACAGCTAAGAAACAACTGATGCTGGATTAAAATTTTAATCATACCGTGGTGGAACAAACTCCTATCAGAATTGCCTATGGTACTTTGCACTGAATGTGCCATTTTCTTCAGACTTTGTAGTAAGTAAAATGGAAGATTGAGCTTACAACCTTTCAATGTTAAAATTAATCGCAGATGATAATAATGCAGATGAGAGAATCGACCATCACAAGATACATACCTGACTAGGATTTCATAAAACGCTCGCCATTCTGGTTTTAAAAATTTAACTGAAACCCTAATCTTCAAATTTGCATTGGCAGGTAAGGGTAACAGTAATGACTGACATTTCTTCTTATCAACCTTTCCTCCTTTAAACCAATGTTCTCCAGTTTGAGGAAGCTTCGTAGCTTCTGCAAAATTATCCTCATCAATTATAAACTTAACATCCCCTATCTGAGCTACATTTTCCCTAAAACTCATAGCAAATTGTTTGGTAACCTCTGCGTTATGGCCACTAAAACATCTGAAAAACTGACCAAATCCAAACTTTTCGAACAGTAGAGCAACTTTCTCATCAACTTCAACTAGCTGAGGCCCTGAAATTTCAAATCAGCTGGGAGGAGCCATTGTTTCCTCACTACAACTCTGGTTATGGGTTGAAACAAATGAATTCGTGAGAATCAAAGGAATAGGAACCCAAGTAAAAGGCATTATGCAAAATGTCAAATCCTCAATTGATTCATACGTGACAGAAACAAGAACCCCAATTTTGTCCATGTTAACCAAATTTGGAAATGATGAGATGAACAGCTAGTGTTTTTAGCTATGATAAATGGACAAACTAGCCACGACTAACTGGATTCTTCAAAAAACAGTATCTAACTAATCCTTCATTTCAGAAATCATTCAATTCAAGGATTATAAATGAAAACATTAATAACACCCAGTCTGGAATGATGGACTCATACAACATCATGAATAGGAATGGCTATCAGTCATTTATGGAATTGAATTCTACTAATACGATTTCATCATTGAACCCACAGCTATCAATTAAATTGATAGGTGTTAACAATTAAACCAAATCCTCACACCAATATGAATTCAATCTTTATGCAGTGATCCTTGTAAATAGATGTTATCAATTTAGCCATACGAATCATGTACCTTAATCATAACTATCAATTGATAATAACCCAGAATTACACGTGGAAGGAAATCGTGTTCATAAACAGGATGATGTGGAGTTGTCATAATAATTCATAATGTTCCTAGGGTTTCTGAAATTACAACTAAATAGCCATTACCATTCACACCCAAACCATATATATACATGTAATTTATTTCAAAATATAGTTTTAAATACTTTATGAAATCCTAATCACTTATGTCTCAAAACAAGATGTGATAGGATACAAAGATCATAAAACTATTATGATTATATTTATGTGACAAATGAAAATTTCCAAATAATATACATACGTTTGCACTCTAGCTATTTTATGATATATATGTACAATTTTACAAAGCAATGATATGATATTAAAATATTGAGTTATATGTGAAATCTAAACCTTAGGTTTAATGAAAATATTTTAATTAATAAATCACCCTTAGTTAAAGAAGGATTTCAAAAACTTATGATAATAAATATCTTATCAAAACCAAGTTTTAAACAAATTCAAAATGTATCTTCATTAAAAACTAATTAGCATACTATACCTTAAATCTCCTAAATCAATATATATAATCGGATAAATTAATAATGATAAAATTGATCATATATAAAATTTACAAGATTGACAGCTACTAATTCGTCAAATTTATGAAAGTGTTTTCATAAATTTCTAATACGACTCTTAACTCTTCTATAATTGAGAGTACCTTCAGAATCGAAGATTCTGAAGGCACTCTTTTATAATTTTTTAAAATATAATAATAGAAAAGGACTGATCATAACAAGTCTATTCTTCAAGTTATGTCTCTTTACCTTGTATTTGTTCTTGCATCCCCCAAATCCATCATCAAAAGAATCTAGAACCTATAGAGAAATTTCCTCTTGGAAGCAACAATAATCATGGCAAGTGGACCTAAATCATGGAAAGTGAAACTTATTCAGTTGGGAAAAGATCTACGAACAAATCTAAAATGGGTCCTTGGTTTGAGAGACCTGGGTATAATTAATCAATTTTGGGGGTCTAAATTATGGTGGAATTGTATCATCCACAATCAAGATCCATGGGGAATTTTTTTGGCAGGTAAAATATTGCCCACTTTGGGAGCACCATGATATCATTAGGTTTAATGATCATATGAAGGATTTGTAATTTAGAATCTAGATTGGGTCAATCAACAATTAATACAAAATCGTAGCTTCTGGGAAATAAGGAACGAGAGAAGATTTTGGAAACAAGCTCCCAAACTGCAAGATACCCTCTCTGACCACCTCTTCAAGAAAGAATTGGAAATAATAAACATTTTGAAAGTCTTTCACTTTTAGAGCACAGAGGCAGACTTCTCTAAATGGAGACAATGGTTATCCATTAGCAACCGGCACGTCCAACCCTTATCGATTATTTCTTCATCCATCGCAGAGGAACTACATAATAAGAGAATCAAATTTAGGGATGGAGACGACACACTAATATGGGGATACACACCAAAATATAACTTCAATATGAAAGAAGGCTTCAACATATCAATTGGCTACCATGAACCTCATAATTATGCTATATGGAACAAATTTTGGAACACCAATATCTAGCAGAATGTGTCAACTTTTCTATGGTTGTTAGTCAACAACAAAATGCTCACCTCAAAAAACCTAACAAAGAGAGGATTTATAGGGCCATATTTATGTCACCTATGTCGTCAAGCTGGGGAAGATGAGCATTTTTTCAATTTGTGTCCCTACATTAATGACTTATGGGAAAAAGGAGTTGTTATCTTCGTGTCAACGAAAAAAGACCGAACCAGTATCAATTCCACCCTCCTTAACTGGTATTATAATCCATTCAACAAGCCCATCGTCAATAGACTCTAGCAACTATTTCCTCCCTTTATTCTCTAGGTTATTTGGAAAGAACGAAATAGAAGAATCTTCATGAATCAATGATCGCCCCCAAAGGTTGTCTGGATAAAGCTCAAAGTCATGCTAAATGAGACTATGGACATCCAACCCTGGATGCAGGAAGATAAAAAGATTAGCGTAAGGGAGGACAAAATTTTAAAGGCTTGGGATTTCATCTCCAACTCAATGCAATCAATATCAACTCTTGCATTCCCCGTACCTCAAGTCCTTTTCTTTCGATCCCTCCTCTAGTCTACTTTATCAAAATTAATTTTGACGGGGCCTCGAAAACTAATCTAGACCACGATGGATTTGGAGGTGTATTCAAAGATGATATAGGGTCCATTATCAAACTCTTCATCGTATATATGAGAATCAACAGCAATAATGCTATAGAACTGGAAGCTCTGACAAAAGGGCTCAAAAAAAGAAAGGACTCTTCAATACAGGAAACTCATTATGGAGGAAGACTCCCAAATTCTGGTCAACAGTATGACAAAAATTCTGAAAGGCACTCCCATCAGGTTCCTCAACCAAAACTGATGACTAGAGGAAGAAATGAGAATTACGAAAGATATGGTTCGAAGAACACCTTTGTTGCTACCCAACCATGCTAGAAGAGAGGCCAATAAAGTAGTAAACTACATGGAAAATTTGGGTACATCAACATGAGAAAGAATAATTGACAACTCCCCTTCTAGGATGCTAAGAGAGACTTTCATGCCAAGGTTTCAAGCCTTAGCCACCAAATATAGGATAATAATTCTCTCAACTACCCCAATCCAAGTGGTAACAACCAGTTGAACCCACGCATGGAAACAAAGAAGGAAAGTACAAGTGGCATCACATCCAACACCGTTATCATGGAAGGACAAGACTGCAACTACCATATTGAAGAACACAACCATGAGGATCACATGGTCCAATAATAGTTTATTAATGAAGTTTAACTCTCGAGTCTCATCTCATTTGCAAGATCTAGTGCAAAACTATGCGACACCCCAAGAAATGTGGTTTGTTCGATGGAGTACGGGTAATGTCACCACCAATCAACTTAGGGAAGTGAAATTTGTGAAGGCCTACATAACCTTGCTAAGACAGGACATCAAGACCAGGATCGAAGCAAAGGAGCAGGAGTTGTGGGATAACTTTCATACCTTTCATCATTTGTAGCCGGTGGACAATCTCAATATCTGGGAACCAGACCCTGGTTCTACGTTCTCCAAGAAAGCCCTCTTTGACATAAATTTATTTGCATTATGGAATGGAAAACTCACCCTTGGTCAAACTATGGTAGAAAGAGATAAAATTCACGTCTTGGGAAATAGTATAATAACCATCATCAGGAGTCTTCATAGAGAATCCAAAATCTTGAATGTGAACTTAAAAAGGCTAGCCAAATAGGGTAACGTAGAGTTTATTCTATGGAAGACCTCCTAGACTCATGCCTCTGAACACATTCCTGGAAATATAGGGGAGGGGGGGTGGTTCATGATCAGGGAACTCCCAAAGATGAATTGATAGAAGACCATGAGAACCCCCTTAGTGGCATGGACAAAAAAATTCTGGAGCGGTCAGATATTTTTCCATGCGTTGTGAAAGTTGGACAACTTTAAATTAGGTCTTCTGCACTCTCATTGATAAGTTGTTGAATCTGGAAATCTCCAATGATATTCAGGGAGAGCAAGTCCTCTCACTGGTGCAAGACAACAAACACCTTAACCATTTGATGGCCTCCAAAATGAGAATCACGATTGAGCATATCGAATCCAATACTACTTGAATTGTCATTATCTTCAGAGCCTCCAAGGATGGTCCTATCATCATTCCAGTTGACATTGATCACATTGATCCCAACAATAGATAACCATGGTTTATCCAGTGCTTACCTATGCTTTTGTCAACTATCTCAACTCCTTTCTCTCTAAAAGTAGTTTGCAAAACAAGATCATTTCTCGGAGCCATAAAGGATTTACTAATAGACTCTACAATAGGTATCTTAAGGTTAAGATTATATTAGAAAAATTTATCAAGAACCTTCTCAATAGTATAGACCTACAAAAAATAAAAAATAAATTATTAAAAAAAATCATGTTGACTCATAAGTTACCAAAAATAAAAAGTAATTTAAAAATTTCAATTTGGCTCGTAAAATAAATCCAATGTACACATATTTTCTTTACCTTTAAAAATATAAAATAAATAAAGTGGATCCCTCTTGTTGCTTGATAGATCTCGGTTTAAGATGGATATGTGTTGGTTGTAACTACATAGTGAGTTCATTTGTGCATTTCTTTGTATATCTTAGAAAAAGAACAAGGAATAATCCTCATCTTATTGCCAAGTTTTATCTTATTAGATTTCATATATCAAGTGTTCATTTTATGGATTCATGTATCATTTATTATTGAGTCAAAGATCTCTATATAGAGCCCAAGTGAGTGAGATGTGTCACCCTTGTAAATCTATTTTATAAACTAAACACATGCCGATTAGGTTTTATAAAACAATGTTTTAAATGTGGATTTATCTTTATTTTAAGATGATATTTTAATGCAATTTGTAATGAGTTTAAAATATGTTCAAAATAAATCTGCAATTTTTACTTAAAAATAATGATTTTTAAATATTAGATTTAAAAAATTAAATTTCAAACATAAAAATAGCAATTTAAAAATAAAATTAATTTTTTAATAGTGATTTTTACTTTAAAATAGTGTTTTAAAAATATTTAAAACACAATACATAATATATTATATATATTCCCCTACCCCACACATATATATTATTTCAAATTTTTATGTTGGTTATCTATATTGAATTAATTTATGTAATAATATTACATTAATGCTTATAAATTTTTATAAGAAAATTCACTTTAAAATATTTTGTTATATTACCATCAACATAAACATAAATCCAAGAGGATCCCTTTAAGATGGAACTTTGGTTTACACATGAAAAGATGATCCTATCAATATTTGAAAACACTTGAAAAAATGAGAATTAAATGTATTTATGCCAGTTATAATTTCTATTTAATATTTAATATTTTGAACACTCTAGTTTTAATATTATATTTACATCGATAGGCATATATATCTTAGAATTTTAGGATGGACTACCATCTATGATTTTTCATCTACGGACGAGAATGAGACAAGTGTACTTCCCATATTGATTTTATGGGAGTCGTCCAAAATTAAACAAGAATGACACAAGTGTACTCTCAAGATTGATTCTATGGGAATCGTCCAAAATTTATAGTTAATAATTTAAACAAATAGCTTAGTTAACATTTCATAAGTACACTTCATGATAGTTGGAAAAAGTAAAATTCAGCTTCAACTCTATCATTATTAGATACAACTATTCGATTAATAAAGACAACTATGAGCTTAACTCCATTGATGATACAACTATTAGCTTAATGTCAACTCCGTTTACTTAAGTGCAAGTGCAGATATATTAAATTTTAAATTAACTATTCTATACAACTATTAGTTGAAAAAATTAAACTTCAACTTCAACTATTCAATTATTAGATACAACTATTCAATTAATAGATACATAGTATGAGATTAACTCCATTGATGATACAACTATTAGCTTACAATCATGACTTTTACTTGAACTATAATTGTTGATATATTAACTTTTAAATTAACAATTAGATACAACTAATAGCTAAACTCCTATGATTCTACAACAATTAGCTTAACTTCTACTCTAATCACGGTTATATTAGATGACTATTAGCTTAACTATTAGATACGAATATTAGCTTAACTCCAATGATTCTACAACTATTAGCTTAACTTCAACTCTAATCGCTTAAGGCTTAATCTAAGTATAGTTGGCATCTAGGATTCTAACTAATGTGCACTCTCGTTTGGATACCTAATAAACTCCTCTTTCTAGCACTTGGGCATCTAGCTAATTACGTCGATAAGCATATATATCTTAGAATTTTAGGGTGGAGACTACCATCTATGCTTTTTCATCTATGGATGAGAATGAAACAAGTGTACTTTCCAGATTGATTCTATGGGTGTCATCCAAGATTAAATGAGAATGAGGGGTGAGTGCAAGAAGATGATGGACCTTTTTGGCGCGTTAGATGCAATAGAAACCTGAAAAATCAGGCATCCCTCAACTTACTTGGATTTTTTGAGA
>LPNX010463499.1:1110158-1169843 GCA_001517045.1 Pseudotsuga menziesii | reverse complement strand
CTGTAGAGAACCTTGTTGGTTTATGACAGATGAGGTTGCGTGGGCTCTTACCATATCAAGAATCGACCTCGCGTCCTCAGGGATATCAGTGTCCTTCAGTTTGGCAATGTTCATCCACCCGACCTTCTTCATTCTCCTGTAGGTTGGATGGCAGATGCGTAAAATGCTTGGCCGGCTTCCCGTCCTCTTGCAGATGTCAGCCATAACATCCCAGAAGGCCTTCACTTTGTTGTAGGGTTGGTCCACAAGCCAGCAGAGTCGAAGCTCTGAGTTCAGCTGAGTATCATCCATAATTTTGACAATGGAAATCCTCAAGGATCAAAATGAGAATTGCGAGATCTAGTTCGTCATATTTATATGATGATGGAATGGAGGGTTGTAAGTAGGGTTCCCATGGACAGAAAACGAACCGTTGGAATACCTTTAATTAACGCGTCAAGCTACATTATTTTGTTTGTTCTACCTAGGTCTTTTCCATAAATGGCGTGGCGAGGTTACCCAGGCGAAAGTATGACACATTCCCTTTTTCACATGGCGTCCATGAATAGCTACAAAGCATGTTCACGCGTTTTTTTTTTGGTAACTGGAGATCCCCGGGTCTAAGCCCGGGTTCATAACATATTCACATGTTTCCGTAATGATTAACCTCTTGTTCGTGCTCTCGTTCTCATGAAATGATGAAATTTGATGGGCAATTTGTTCATTACACGGTGATATTAGAGTCAAATAGGGTTAGAAGTCTCGTTTAACCGTTAAATTTGATGGGTGGAGAACAAAGTGATATACACATGGCTAGTTAGAGGTGAATTTTATGGGCAAATTATTTATTACAAGGTGATTAGATGAATTTGATGGGCAAATTATTTATTACAAGGTGATTATTTAGTGAGGAAAAAAGCTATTTTATACATGTGTGTGTTAAAGTTTTGTATTGAAAGTGACAATTATCATTTTTGATGTAGTTTAAAAATTAAACAATTTAAATTGGAATAGGCAAAATTTTTTATTGAAAAAATTTGTTAGAGGATTTTCAAAATCTACGTTAAAGTTATGACAATTTTTAGACAACTCCATCATTTTCCACCTTCTTTTGATGGTCAACAATCCCTAAACCTTATCATTCAAATTTTGAAGAGAAACAATGGGAAAAATGATAACTTTATTTATTTATTAATGTTTTTTTGTAAATATTATTAAATATATCAAACTGGAGGGAATTCAAATTAGAATCTAAAAATTGTAATATTGATTATGGATTTTTGTAAGAGTAATTAGATAAGTTTAGTTTATAATTTTTTAAATAATTTTTTTTTAGATTTTTTTTTTAAATGTATAGTTTCACATAGGTAAAGAGAATTTGCACCATCAAGTCTTATGAGAAAGGGTATTGGTTCATTCCAAAACACCCATATAATATAAGTTAACTACAACTTGCACCATGAAGTCTTATGAGAAAGGGTATTGGTTTATTCCAAAACATCCATATACTATAAATTTAAAAAAAAGTACATTTAAATGAAACTTAACCCCCAAAGCATAAAATTAAGAATAAAATTAATTTTCTCCACTTATCAAGATTATGTCATGTATTTATTATTTTAAGGTTTCAATATTTTTAATATTCAAGTATGGTTCACATTCCCTATAGCAAAAAATTAACCATCCAACATGTTATTTGACCATCCTTCATTACGAGTTGATCTCCAAACAGAACATGTAGCGTAATAATTGTTTCATTTCGCTTGGAAGTCGTGTGGACAAGAGAACCTTAACTGATATTGTTGATTTAGATCATACATTGGTAATTACAATGTATTAATGCATTATGACATGGGAAGTTGCATAGACGATGATAAATGGTAATAAAGCATTTTGACTTTGAGGGTAGTGAAGCATTGAACGAAAATTTACCCTTGTACATTTGGATATCAATGCCAAAGCTAGGCATTGTTCACAACTAGGAAAACATTTTCGTCCTTCCTTAATGCTAGACTTTGGTCTACCATTGGATTCTCGAAAATTGATCTTTGGTTTACCTTTGAATGTATACGTGTCAATTTTGGGTAATGTTGCACTGATTAAAGAATTATTGTTTTTAATTAACGTTGAAACAGTATCATCTATCAATGTTGAGTATATGTCTTTCGTTATTGGAGGATAAACAGGCGTTTGATGAATGATATTGCTCAAAGGAAATGTAAATGCAACTTTTCGATTTTTTTAATGACCAATATATTGCCTCACATATTTTGAATTCCAATAGATATCATTGCTAGGTTAGCATCGTGCACTTCTCCACTTTATTCTTGCTTATGTTGGAGTATTTCAGTCATTTTCGTTAGTGGATATCTCTATTTCTTGTTGTTGGATTATCGATATTATTGGAAATTTTGTTTTCTCTATATAAACAATTGAGGCAATTGAGTCATAATTAGTTTTCAAGCAATGGAGGCAAGAATATATAGAGAGGGAGAGCTAGTTTTAGTAATTGGGAAAATCACATATCAAAATAAGCAAATTACCCATTTCAAAGAGACAAATTTGTTTTCTAATTTCACTTTGTTGAATAAAGTTATTATCTCTATTGGTTAATGAGCATAGAATGTGCCAAAGAGAAGATCGTAGAATTGGTAAAGCCTCAATAGGAGTAAATTGGCGTCTCCCTAATCAGCTATTTTCAAATAAGTAACAAAGTATTTATAGTGTAGATCGTAGGTTTGCATTTTTTCGGCAACTACCATTTTACATGGCATCTTAGTCCTAATAAGAATAACCATCCTTTCATTTGGTAACAGGAGACAATAATAGAGGATTTTTCATTAGGTTGATTTGGTACTAAAAAGAGGGTGTTATAATTAAGTTTGAGAAAAAAATATAGAAGACAATTTGTTTTGGTGGGATGGGATACAAGTCCCATATTTACAAATGAGATAAGCATGTGCACAAAACAACTAATGTAAATAAATACGATACAAAATACAGCATGATACAACAACTATTATCATCGATCAGTCACTAGACAAACTATTTCTTTCGATAGAGCCCATTATGAGTCTCCGAGAGTAGTTCTCCATCATCATTAGCTAACTTATAAGAGCCAAGTTTTATCAAGTTTTTAACGATGAAGGAGCCATACCACATAGGTTCAAAATTTCTCTTCCCTCATTTTGCATGGTCATAGTCATAAATTGAAACCAAGTCTCTTTCGAAAAATATCTAGGAATAGACATTATTATCATATGGGACTTTGAGTTGTTTATTTTGCATCTCATTTGTAAAAGCAACCTGCCATTCAATTTCATCAAGACATTACAAATAAACAATCATCTCTTCTTCAAAACAAGTGTTCTATAGGAAATCAATGGTGAGTTGTAACGATGGAATCTTGCATCCAATTGGAAATACTTCTTCAACTCCGAGTCAAGCTTTGATATGCCCAAAGAGAAAAAAACCACATGAGATGTCAATCCGTCTTGCTTTTGTTAATTGTATAATGCATTATAGTCTTCAAAACCTTATCGTTGGCTTCTACTTGACCATTACACTATGGGTAGTATGACAAAGACAATTATTTCCAAACTCCTAATCTAGTGATAAGTTCTTGCATGAGCTAATTTTATAAATGAGATCCATCATTAGTAACAATCTCTCTAGGCACACCAAACTTGGCAATAACGTGATTGAATAGAAAATAAAATGTAGTTTTAGTCGTGTTGTTAAATGTTGGCATCACTTTGTCCCACTTAGTAACTTAATGGACATCCACAATAATGTAATGGTGACCATGAGTTGAAGGAGGATTATAGGCCATAAAATTGATATCCCATTTTTCAAATGAACCCATGTAAACTACAAAATGAAGTGGAGCAAGGTGAGTACACATTTTCTTCGTGTGTAATTGATATGGATGACACTTTTTTATTGCATTAATAAAAATTTTAAATGGAGTAGGCCAAAGTATCATTCACGCAAGACTTTTTAGGTTGTGGTACACCCAAAAATATGACTGCCACATGCTCCAACATGGCAATCATTTAGTACCTGTTCATTTTCTTCATGAATTAAACATTGTCGGAAGATTAAGTTGATTCCTTAACAAATACAAAGTATCCTTAAGGATGAAGTATCTTTGCGATTGATGTTAGATTCAACATCGTTCATCATGACATAAGTGAGCATCATAAAATTTTTGAGACTAGAGATAAACGAAAATACCTCCATACTAGGCAGAGAAAAACAAGTGTTCATCTTGCAAGGATTAAAAACCAATAGTTTCTTCACTATGTTGGTTCTCGAGCATGGCCTTCTAGATTTAGAGATCTTATTGTTCAGCTATGTTTGTACCCCAGTTTTATTGTACACTCATCCCGGCACAGGGGTGTGTGGGTCAAATGTCCCATAACGGGGGTTCGGGGGTGTTCCCCCAACAAAGGGGGTGCAAGGGAAAATCCCCTGAAGCATTTTTGGGGATTTTTGTTGGCCAACATATTCTGGGCCCATGGTATTGGGCCACCCATAGTTTTTCCCATGGTTTTTCCCTGATGAAAGGAAACCATTGTAATCTGTTTATAGTGTATTGTATTGTAGCATTGTAAAAAAATCTCTGTGATTGTGTAAGAGAGACTATGAGAGAGTTAAGAGGAAGTGTAGCAGGGTTGCTCCAGGTTGTATCCCTTCATTTTTTGTTTGATGGTATAAAACAAAGGTCTGGCAATTTCTGTGTGGACGTAGCCCATCTTGGGTGAACCACATTATATATGTTTCTCTCTGTTAATTTTTTTAATATTTGCATCATGTTTAATTGTTATTGCTTTGCAATCATTTTTTCTAATAATTGGTATCATATCCAAAAGGTCTATTTGGTCGGTAAACTCGCAGCAAACAAGGGTTCATAGTTTGAGTGGGAGAAATGGAAGAAGAAGGAAATTTTATGGTCGATAAATTTAATAGCCAAAACTATGAGTTATGGAAGATGCAAATGGAGGACTATCTCTACCAGAAGGATTGTAACTTCCATGACGCTACCATAACATTAAATATATGGTCTAAAAGCCCCATGAACATGAACATACCTAAAAATTGAATAAAATGCAATGAACTAGAACATGCACAGATACATAATTATTTATCATACACAGCGGAAGCAAACATACATTCATTCATTCAACATGGTCATCATAATTTATTAACAGTAAGTATGATTGCAGACGTAAAATAGAAAAGATTAATTATCTTATAAAGGACTCATCCTGCAACCAGCTACGTCGCTGCAACATTCCACCCAACCATAGGCCAGCATGCTCCTTAATCTCTCAGCAATGCTGCCACCCCCGAGATGGGCATGATTCCTCAAGGAATAAGGAACAAGAAGGCTTACACATAGCCAAGGATACACAACACACAGCCAAGCCAACACAGTTGGTTTTATCAGGCCATCAAGGAGCTGGGAAAGGCTAAGTGCTAAGCTGGTGAGCTCATTGAAGAGCTAAGGACACCTACACCAGAACTAGCCTGACTTCTAGGAAACCCACATACACCCAACACAAGGAAATAAGTCCCTTATCTACTACACAGTCCCTCAGACCCTGACCTCCCTTTCAGTGCTATTCAGGGGTTGTGGAGAAGAAATCCAACCATATAGCTCTGTTCGTATGGTTCCCAAACACACCGGGTTTTTCAAGCAACCCAAGCCTTCATTCCCATTGCAACACAGTCCGAAGACCAACCACTACATACATGCAACCAACCAAGCGATTCACAGCTTGGACAAGGATATCAATTTCTGGGTCATTCTTGGCCCTATTGTGGCCAAAACTACTCCATAACAACCTACAGCAGCTCCAAAACATAATGGAACCACACCCACAAACAATGTGGGGAAAACCACTACCCCAGCTCAACAATGAAGTGACGGGAAAAATTACACAGTCTAAAATTGGGTATGGAAACACATATGCATAGCAAAAAATCATGAATGGCCTTTCACAAAGAAATCGTGGTGACAGAAAATGGCTGTCCTGCTTGTTGCGTGAGAAAAAAAATGGGGAATCCCAATTGGTGTGCGAGGCCCAATAATCATTTCCCCCTGTGTGAGGCTAGGAAAAGCAGTGGAGAATATGGGAGAGTGGAGAGTTCGCATGGAGTGATGGCAATGGTGGTTTTCTTGCCAACATGAGGGTCAACTTGTTGTCAGAGTGTGCGTGTGGGTAAGGACTGACAGTCTTGCCACACTCCACTCCCCAGCCATAACTACCCCAACTATCAGCAGAATGTTTTTAATGGTGGTAGTTGGATAAGACAATGGAAGGTGAGAAGTCATAAGGGTTTAATAGCTGACACATGGCTTTTCCCCATAGGTTCAAAGTTCGATAATTCCCCCTCCTTATCCTTAGGTAAATCATGCCCTTTTCATCATGGTTGCATTGACATAGCTGGTTGGGGTTCATTTTAATTAAAGTGCATATTTACATGATGCCAAAACTAATATGTGTCGTATATCATGATATACCATCGGCAACAATTTCAATTGCCGAACATAACACAACCAAATCGATGGTGGGACTTTTGGCCTTTATCTCCACACCACGATTAATTACAATATATACATCATATACATTTAATGAAAACGGGGTAAAAAACGAGGTGTTACAAGGATCTATACCTACTACTGGGCACAAAAACAAAAAAAATGCCAACTATGAAGGATGAAGAATGGGTGGTTCTTGACATAAAGGAACTGAGAATAATACCACTTTTCCTGGCTTTGTCGATGGTACTAACACGGGGACTTCAGTTAGTGAACCTCTCACATAGCACGTGCGATCGTGGGTTTTTAAAGAATACCCTTAATTTCGAGAGATATTGACCTAAACTCTTTTTGTTGAGACCCCCTCCCAATACTTAAAACCTCTTCCCCACCCCTTCTTATACCTCAATCCTTATAAACCACCCTACCCACCCCCACATTAAACTCCTCATCCCCCCAATACCTGCAATATATTGGTTCGATTTTTGATAATTTTAAAACCCACAATATGAACTAACGTGATAGGATATTGGCCAACAAGTGAAGCCCCCGTGGGTACTAAATATCTCAAAAGAAAAGAAAACAGAGGGTGTGATGAGCACATTAGCTAATCTTTATGAAAAAGCCTTGACCTTAAACAAGGTATTTATAATGAAGTGTTTATTTAATATAAAGATGGCAAAAGGTGGATCTGTTGTTTACCATTTAAATTAATTTAATATGTTTACCAATTAGCGAAGTTCTATAAAATTGAACTTTGATGATGAAGTTAGGGCTCTTCTAATCTTATACTCATTTCCAGAATGATGCAACAACTTGGTAATGGTTGTAAGTAACTCTGTCCCTATTTCAAACACTCTTAAATTTGATGATGTGGTTGGTGTTATTCTTAGCAAGGAAATGCGAAGAGAAAGCACAGGTGAGACATCAGGTATTGTCTTCAACATGGAGAGCAAGGGAAGACAAAAGGAGAGAGGAAAGAGCCCATGTAATCACACCAAGTATAGAAAAGGAAGATCCAAGGATATATTTTTAAACATAGAGTGCTAGAACTGTGGTAGGAAAGGACATCTGAAGAAAGAAGAAAGGAGAAAGGAAGCAAGAGACTAATCATGAAGAAAATGTAGCAGGTGATGTGTTACAAGATGCTTTGATTCTTCCATTAGATAATACTTGTGATTACCGGGTACTAGATTCAAGGGCTTCATGTCATGCTACACCCCATAGGAATTTTTTTCATGATTATGTTCGAGGTGATTTTGGACATGTTTTATTGGTGGATGATGAACCATGTAAAATGTTTGGAATGGGTAAGGTACAAATTAAGTTAAATAATGGAAATGAATGGCTTCTAAAAGTTGTAAGGCATACTCCTTCTATGAAAAGAAATCTGATTTGTTGTTCAAGATTAATCACCCTTGTAACCTAGGGTCTGGGGTTACCAACTTGCTACAAACCTTGCAGACAATCAGCTTTACCAAAGAATAGAAAGGGAATAGGAAGAAAGTCTTGACTTACCCTATTACCGACGGTTGATCCAAGCTTGATCTTCTCCCACTCCTCTTCTCTCCAAAGCTTACAGGGATGCACCTCTTTCACCTGTAAAGAGCAAATTCTCCAAGTACTATCTCATGCATGTATATATAAGAGGTTAGATAAACGATATGTCAAATACATAATCAAATATATTCATTAACCATGATACATGAAAGAGACTCAACACAATGTTGGAGGGAGAATTCTGTTTATTAACAATCAGTGAATGAGATAAGAATACAACCCAAATTCTGAGACAAGGACTCCTCTGCAACCAAAGGACTCTGAGTTCTGCTGCTCCAAGACTTCTGAAGATATACCGCTAGCATAACTTTGCTCTCCAATATTGATTGATTAATGCTTTCCCCAAGGCCTCTATTTATACTTTGGGAAATAGAGTGATTTCAAAGGTTGGGGTGGTTGAAACGGTTGGTATAGTTAATGATTAGGGCCCAACTAATGTCCATTAATCATGTTTTGTATTTTTTAAGGTCGAACTGAGGTGTACGCGGCTATGATTATAGGCAACCCGCGTACACTGATGTATGCGGGTTGCAATGAAGATAGTTGCATATAGTACGCGAGTTGAAATGGAGATATTCACATACAGTACATAGGTTGCAATGGAGATAGTCGCTACGCGACTCAACACTTAGAAAAATTATGTAGCAAGTTGGTTTAAAGGTAAATGCATGCCAATTCATGCCCATCTATAGTGTTTCGGCAAAATTCAATCCTAATATGTCCTTTTGTGTACCAACATAAGGAATGTCAGCACTTGGATGGAGAAGTGCCATTTGGGTTGATAACAGATGCCCCCTAATGTCTGAGGTCAGAGGGAAACAATGGTTGAAATACATTATAATAATTATCTTAGAGAACTTAGAAGTTCAATGGAGCATAGGAAGTACCTGAAACAAATACATAGTAATGTCATATACAAAGTCACATCTGAGGATGCCATGTTCAATATACTGGAACACTAGCTCCTTTACAATATTTGAGTACATCATATGATACAGGTACAAGACCACGTATATTACAAAGGTGGATCAAAGCGAAAATATACAATAATGATGAGTCTTCAAAGATCTGGAAGCTATGTAAGTGATCACAACATAATCTTGCACAAATTAGGCCATAGATATGAACCTAAGGTCTTCGTCAAAAACCAAAAGGACCAATACAATCCAGGCCATGTAAATAGATTTTATTGAATTCGAACATGGATAGGATTCAACAGATTGTCAACCAATAGGTGATAATTGACAACTGAAGCAAAGGAATTCACCTATAATGAAAGTGAATCCTGAGGTACTATCATCAAAAACTCTAGGTCTTGATCGTTAAGAAGTGCTAATGAGAAACCATACTATGATGAGGAAGGAAATAGATCCTCTAACGGATCACAAGAGTGACTAGGAACTGGGTAAAGGAAGGGATACACAAGTAATAATAGATAGGACAATGATGGAATCAGGATATAGATCAGATACAGGACTAAATCTTTGAACAGTGAGCATGACACAAAGATGACGCAAGGCAGTTTTTAACTTTGCAGATAGTAGAACTAGACTTATCTGTCATGTACGAGACATGATCAGATTCCCAAGGTATAACTGACAAGAGGAGGAGTAAGAAACTCGAAGTAATAGTTGAACTAAAAGTGAACACTGAAACATGAGTATCGAAAAAAATAGAGAGTGCTATGTTCAAGGAAGACATGCTTCCACCGACTGAGAACCAAAAGAAAAATTATTCCTTATATTTCCTGTTAAATTTTAACGAGTCCAGGAAAGTCAGTCAAGTCTCTCTTCATTTTTTACAAGCTTGAAGAGAATATGGAACAATGCTTGATAGTGTCACTGATTCGTGGATTTTCTGAGCCCGAACTAGTACATGCTCACTTGGTGTTTTCATGTTTAGAGAATCTTAAAACTCTGAAGAAGACTCCAGGGGGGTCCTTTTTCGTCCAATTTAGTCTCCTAAGGCTGAAAAAGTATAAAACATACCACAAAAGAACTCTCTTAACCTCCATAGAAGAAAAGGTGAACCTTTTTCATACTTAGTCAGGGAGGTCCGAAAAAGGTTAAATTACCACCTACCCAATGCTCCTTCAAGAGAAGCATATAGCTTGAGTTTTACGAGTGTGAAGAAGAGAAAGATCACTTGGAAAGATCCATTTGAGTACGAGAAATGGGGCTTACAATAATAAACTCGATTTTTTGTTCTTGGTGTTTAACGAGCATGACAAAGACATGGAGTACACTCAAAATGTTTTTCATGTTTAGGTCTAGAGCACGAAAAACAAAAAACTGAGCTCATACTGGGTGTTTCTTTTCCGTAAATTTAGTCCCTCAGGTCCAGAAAAGTGATAAACCTATACCTAAGAATACTCTTCTCAATTCTGCAGAAAAGAGAGTGATCCTTTCTCGTAGTATTCCACATGGTCCAAGAAAGAGATAACCTACCACCAATGTGGATACCCATTCAAATATTCTTAACGAGCTTGAATGGAAAATTTTACTCGGCAGTCAAGTCTATTTTGAGGAGTTATACTTGGGCCTAAAGAAACTCCATAAAGGTGGGGAGTCTTATAAAGGGATAGCTTGTACTAAAGAGACCAAAATGAGGCTCAATTTGACATGAAAAATAGCTAAGAAGACTCCCCTGAACCTATGACAACTGCAGCATGAGTATCAAAATACAACAAGTGGGTTCTAAACAAGGATACTCATGTGAGGAAAGTCCTATCCATGGAAGAACAATGGCATGAATGAGGTACTAATGGTTAAAAATACCATAGTTCGTCGTCAAAGTGGTAACGCTAGGATTAAGATGGATTAGGTATAAATGAAAAATGCATGTGAAATGACCAAAAACCATCCTATCTGAGCAAAAAAAAAACTTTAAATGACCATAGACCTATCACATTGAAGAAAAAACATATGGTATTAGTTTGATTTTTATATAAAAAGTATGAACTATAGGAAAAACCGCACTTTTAAAATAATATTTCTATAAATAGTTCAAAATATAAATCAAAACTCACCATTTGATTTTTTACCCAAAATAGACAAGTTTTACCTCTACCTTTGATTGCTCATTGTGGACAACTCGGTGGACAATTCTCCAAACTGCAAGTGCTAGGTAAAACTACACTCCATGCTCTTTCATTTGATCCAAGCAAAATTTAATTTTTGGCTAAATTTTCATGTTTTCCAACATCCTCAAAGAAAGAACGATGTGTACGCGGGTATGGTTTATCAACAGTTGTGTACATGCATTCTGTATGTGGGTTTCCCAAAGGCAAGTCATGTACAATACACGACTTGTCTAAAGGACAGTCGCGTACACTGCGCGAGGTAGAAAAAAGCTATGTAGGGCCAAAAAATAAAGTTTTTATATGAATTTAATGGTTGATAAATGGCTTGTTATCATATTGAAATTTGGTACTTGAGTGGAGGGAGAGGGAACATGAAGACATGGACCAAGAATCTCTACAATATGCCCCCACGGTAAATGATTTGCGGTAAAGTGGGTTATTAAAATTATTCTGTACCTCACCTATGCGATCAAATGTCTTCCTACTAGAGTTCTTAATAAACTATTGGGATCACAATCTTGGTATGTTTGACCTTCAAGGTGAGTTTCTAGAGGATACTTCGGAAGATGTCTACTTTATCTCCGATTTATCATGACGGGGAGTTGCGGTTAACTTGCAAGGTATCGGATAAAGCAGTGACCTTCTAAGTGTACAGAACTACATAGATATATACTGTGAGTCTGGAACTCAAAAGAGGGGCACCTGCCCCTATTGTTCATATTCACAGCTTTCCATTACAGGTGTTGGCGAGTACTATAGTGAGGGTTGCAGGGTCATTGTCACTTCACCTTGCAACATGGAACCAAATGAGACTTGCAGTGGAATGTCTACAGGGAGCTGTATATGACTGGTGTCCAGTATTAATCCCGATAATGAGAAAGCAACTCTCTGACTGTAAAAGAGGACAACGGAAATTTTTTGGTTATTCTAGCATATTGGTGGCCTTTTTCTTTGAGAGGGTGCCTGGTTTGAGTCCTACAGTACCACTACCAGTTCATTCTCCTCATCAACCTAGACTGTGTTAAATTTTTATATGCTAAGCAAGAACATCAGTATTTCATTTCATTTCCATAACAAAAGCATATGAACAGGATCTATGAATGAAATAGCATCACACGAACAACACAGATTTATCCTGGGAAAATCGTAAAGGGAAAAACCAGCAAAATCTTCCTCAATATAGATGTCCCAAAAAGATAAAAGATAAAACCAACAAGGAGATCAAAGCCTAATCCTCCTCCTTCTCCTGCTACTCTTCTCTTCTCCACTAATGCGCTACATAAGTGAAAGTGTGTGCTCTAAATGAGGAGCACTACACCTCTATTTATATTCATTCGTTCACTTAAGTTAACTCATATGACATGTAGGCTTGAGTTAAATCAAGTAGGCTCGAGTTACATTTGTAGGTTCAAGTAGCTACACTGGGGTGCTAAAGACCCACCTTTACAATTATAGGGGACTATCTCATGACTCTTATTAGTTCTTTTGATTAGGAACATTGGGGTACAAATTAATACAAGTAGTTCTCCCGATAGGACCATTGGGGACCACAAAAGATAGATATAGAATATTTTTTGAAGTTACAATATTTTAACACTCCCCCTTAACAAGAAGGGTATTCTATAAAAACATCAACAACAACAATAGTAGGAGAGAGATGGAGGACATCATCAACATCATCATGGTAACACATCTATAAATCATTGGAAGCTTTTCAACATTCTTCATCTTCAATCTTCAATGTCAACTCTTTAATCAGCATCAGCACTTTGACCTTTTGATCAGTAACAACATCTTCAGCATTTTGACCTTTCAATCAGCAACATCATCTTCGATCAACAACATCATCTTCAACACTTTGACCTTTTGATCAGCAACATCATATTCAGCACTTTGACCTTTCGATCAGCAACATCATCTTTAGCACTTTGACCTTTCAATCAATAACATCATCTTTAGAACTTTGACCTTTCGATCAGCAACATCATCTTCAGCACTTTGACCTTTCGATCAACAACATCTTCATCATCATATTCTAATCTTTCGATCAGAGTCATCATCACCAAACCATCATCATCATCAAAACATCAAAAGCATCATCATCATCATCACATTCTGATCTTTTCATCAGAAACATTATCCTAAAAACATTGTCATCATCAAAACATCATCAAATGCTGATCTTTCGATCAGGAACATCATCATCATCACAACATCATCATCAAATTCTGATCTTTCAATCAGGAACATTATCATCATCACACTCAGATCTTTCGATCAGGAACATGATCATCATCATCAAATTCTGATCTTTCGATCAGGAACATCATCATCATCACACTCTAATATTTCGATCAGGAACATCATCATCATCACACTCTAATATTTCGATCAGGAACATCATCATCATCACACCACTCTGATCTTTCGATCAGGAGCATCATCATCATCAAGATCTGATCTTTCGATCAGGAACATCATCATCATCACACTCTGATCTTTCGATCAAGAACATCATCATCATCACATTCTCGACAACCGAAGTCACCGGATTAATTATGGGATAATCAGTCCCTATCACTTTAGGACTAAGTCCAAGGATGATGCAATCCTATCACGTTCTCAAGTACCGAAGCCACCGGATCCATTTTGAACCGAGGTTCAAGGATGATACAATCTTACCATCTCGATGACCAAATTCATCGGATCCATTCTAAACCGAGGTTCATGGATGATACAATCCTACAACCATCTCGATGACTGAAATCACTGGATCCATTCTGAACCGAGGTTCACGGATGATACTATCCTACAACCATCTCGATGATGAAAATCACCGGATCCATTCTGAACCGAGGTTCACGGATGATACAATCCTACAACCATCTCAATTACCAAAATCACCGGATTCATTCTAAACCAAGGTTCATAGATGATACAATCCTACAACCATCTCAATGAACGAAATCACCAAATCCATTTTGAACCAAGGTTCACGAATGATACAATCCTACAACCATCTCAATGACCAAAATCACCGGATCCATTCTGAACCAAGGTTCACGGATGATACAATCCTACAACCATATCGATGACCGAAATCATCGGATCCATTTTGAACCGAGGTTCACAGATGATACAATCCTACAACCATCTTTATGACCGAAATCACCAGATCCATTCTGAACCAACGTTCACAGATGATACAATCCTACAACCACCTAGATGACTGAAATCACCTGATCCATTCAGAACCGAAGTCCCGTGATGATACAATCCCTATTCATTCGTGAAGATTGAGGTCTCCGGATCACTTTAGGGAAAGTTCCCAAGGATGATACAATCCCACTGCAACATCACTACTCCCCCTTTCGAGGAAGGTCTTTCCGAACCACACCAAGCTTGTCTCAAAAGTGTTCAAAATTTACTTGGGACAGAGGCTTCGTCAGCACATCAACAACTTGTTCATCAGTACTCACATATTGGATCTTTATGGCTCCCTTTTGCATCATATCTCGAATGTAGAAATACCTTATTTCTATATGCTTTGATCTGTCATGGAATAATGGGTTCTCTGTCATTTTTATACAACTTTGATTGTCACATAGAATCATAGTAGTGTCCAACTCTAGGTTGAATAATCTTGACATCAGCTTCTAAAGCCATATGGATTCACAACAAGTAGAGCAAGCTGCTATATATTCTGCTTCAGTTGTGCTTAGAGCAACACTAGACTGCTTTCTGCTAAACCATGAAATCATAGCAAATCCTAGACTATAACATCCACCTGATGTGCTTTTTCTATCACAGATACTTCTAGCCCAATCTGCATCTGTGTATCCATACAATCTATACTCATGGCTACCATAATGGTATAGACCAAAGTCTATAGTCCCTTTCAGATATCTCATCACATGTTTTGCAGCTAGTAGGTGAACCCGCCTTGGTTGAGCTAGAAATTGACTCAAGGTGTTCACAGCAAAACAAATGTCTGGTCTGGTATTTGTTAAGTACACCAATGACCCAATGATCTGTCTGTAATGGGTTAGATCCACTAACTCTGATGAGTCATCAGCTAATAGCTTCAGGTTGGAGTTCATGGGTCTGGTCATGGTTTTTCATTCCAACATATTGAACCTCTTCAATATCTCTACCACATACTTTCCCTGGTTGAGAAATATTCCTTCTGGACTTTTCCATACTTCCAAACCTAGGAAATAATGCATTAACTCAAGGTCTTTCATTTCAAATTCTTCTGCTAGTTTTTTCTTGCTTATCTTAACCCGTTTCTCATTCCCTATCAAGAATAGGTCATCCACATATAATAGAAGGATGACAGGTTTATCTTCTACAACCTTGAGATAAATATTAGGATCAGCTTTACTCTTGGTAAAGCCCATGCTTGACAGGAAACTATCTATCCTTTCATACTAAGCTCGAGGGGCTTGTTTAAGACCATATAAGGCCTTCTTCAACTTGCATACATGAGTATGTCTATCTTCAACTTCAAATCCTTGTGGTTGTTCTATGTATACTTCTTCTTCGATTACACCATTCAGAAAATATGTTTTCACATCCATCTGGTGTAAGTCCCAGCAAGTGCCATGATGGCTCTAATTGAAGTATACTGTGCTACTGGGGCGAATGTCTCTTCATAATCAATTCCCTCTTTCTTAGAGAAACCTCTGGCCACAAATCTTGCTTTATACTTCTCAATACTTCCATCAGACGCATTCTTTATTTTAAATATCCATTTGGAGGATACTATACTCTTTCCTTTTGGTTTGGGAACTATATCCCACACATCATTCTTCATTATTGACTGGTACTCTTTAGTAATCGCTTCTTCCCATTCTTTCTTTTGAACTGCTTCTTCTTAGTTTGTAGGTTCTTGATCTACAAGGTCACACATCAAGGATACATAGTTGGAGAAAGTCTTAGGTTTCTTTATTTCCCTTGTGGAGCCTTCAGGTGCTCCATATTTTTCTGCCTCTCATATAATTTCTCTTGTCCAGGCAGGCTATCTCTTTCTTGAAACCTCCATCATAGGAGGTTCTTGAGGTTCTTCCATGTCATGTTCTTCAGGAGCTTCATCTTCAGGGAGACATGTAGTTTATTTATTTATGGGAGATGTCTCTTCTTCATATACTTCTTCATGTTGGAATTTCCTGGATCTCTTGAGTGCTACCTCTTCATCGAATGTCACATCTCGACTGATTTCTATGTGATGAAACCCAGGAATGTAAATTCTGAATGCTTTGGATACTTCACAATATCCAAGAAATATCCCCTTCTTTCCAGAAGGGTCCAGCTTGGTTCTTTTCTCTTTTGGTATATGAATATATACTGGACAACCAAATATCTTGAGATGACTTACCTCAGCCTTCTTTCCCGTGAACATCTCTTCTGGGGTTTTGAACCCAAGAGCACTGTGAGATATTCTATTCTATACATACACAACAGTTCTTGTTGCTTCTTCCCATAGATGCATTGGAAGATCTTGATCATATATCATTGTCTTCACTGCCTCCATGATGGTTCTATTCTTTCTTTCCACAACCCCATTTTGTTAAGGATTGTAGGGAGTGGTTAGTTCCCTCTTGATTCTGGCATCTTTGAAAAAAGTCTCAAACTCTTTTGAGGTGTACTCTCCTCCATTGTCTGAACAGAGTGTCTTTATTTTCTTGTCTGAAAGATTTTCTATCAAGGCCTTGAACTCTTTGAATTTCTTGAACACTTCACTCTTTGCTTTCAAGAAGTATATCCAAGTCTTTCTTGAAAATTCATCAATAAATGTGATATAATATTCAAAGCCACTTAAGGATATAGAACACATTGGACCACAAACATCTGAATGAATCAATTCCAACGTACCTTTTGTTTTAGTTTCACTTTTCGGAAATGGGTTCTTGATGTTCTTTCCCTTTGCACACCCTTTGCAAATTCCTTCATGCTTGATATTCATATCTGGTAATCCTCTCACTACCTTATTTACATGAGGTAGAGCTTTGTAATTAATGTGGGAAAGCCTTCTATGCCATAGTTCACTAGGGTTAGTGGACTCATGAATAAGGGTTGTTTCTGAGTGCCCCTTGAGTTTATACAATCCTCCTTCTTCTTCACCAATGATGATAGCATCTTCAAGATTCTTTCCTTTGGGCCACATGAGTACTTGTCCATCTATGAAAGCAACTCTGAATCCTTTCTTATCTAAGGATGAAATAGAAAGTAAGTTCTTCTTTAGACCAAGTACATACAATACATCTTTCATCTTTAAAGGATTACCTGAATCAAGTTTGTAGCTTGCTTCACCAACTCCTTTGATCAAATATTGATAGTCATCTCCTAGGGAAACTTTCTAAGGAGAGCTTATTTCTTCGAGTTTGGATAGAGTTTTCTTTTGTCCCATCATGTACTTTGAAGCACCACTATCAATCAGCCAAGTGTCTTCTCTAGGTGTTACAGACCCAGAGAGTGCAGAGAATAGTACATACTCTTCTGCATCTTCTTCTCTTGTTTTCTTTCTTGGAGGTCTGTCTTCTTCTTCTTCTTCTTCATTTTCATCTTCAGCTAGATGAGCATGATATCTTTTGTTGTTGATCATCTTCTTGTATTCTTGCTTCTTCATTGGACAATTCCTAGCAATGTGTCCTATCTTGTCACAATGAAAACATTGAAAATTAGAGTAGTCTCTTCTTGGAGGAGTTTCTCTTACC
Organism: Pseudotsuga menziesii; assembly: GCA_001517045.1. NCBI lineage: Eukaryota > Viridiplantae > Streptophyta > Pinopsida > Pinales > Pinaceae > Pseudotsuga > Pseudotsuga menziesii. Next base: position 1,151,959 of record LPNX010463499.1, on the reverse strand, counting down.
CTTTGGATTATTCTAGGAGGTTGAGACTCCCTAAAATTTCTTCTCTTGAAATTTGATTGACTTCTCCTTCTCTTGGTGTGAGTGGTTAGGGATTGATCATCTTCTTTTTGTAAGGCTTCTCTATTTTCCACTCTTGTCTCTTCCTGAATGCAGTCGTCCCATACCACATCAAACTTCATGCTTTATTTTCTGGCACACATCATTTGGATGAAGGACTCCCAGGGTCTAGTGAGACCATTGAGAGCAGTCATAACTAGTTCATCTTCATCAAGCTTATCTCCAATAGCTTCTAGTTGCTCTTTGATCTGATAAACCTTTGTGAAGTAATATTGGATGGTTTCTCCATGACTCATATTGGTGCTCTTTAGTTGAGCTCTTAGATTCATCTTCCTGTTAATGTTCCTTCCTTCAAACATTTCTTTTGGAGTCTTCTTGGAAGACACTTGAGGAATCAAGTGATATTTGATAGAGTCAGCAATAATCCTTTGAGCCCTGATCATGTCCTTTCTGTGCTTCTCCTTGGCTTCAGCTTCTTCAGGTTCTGAGACTTCTTCTTTGACATACTTATCAAGATAATTCTCTTGGAGAATGAGACCAATCCCATATTTCCATGCTTGAAAATTCTCTATGCCTTCTAGCTTGTCCTCAAGCTTAGTGCTTGGGGCCATCTTGTCAGGAAATCACAAAAAATTGAAATTTTGCAGAATGAGAAACTGACCTTACCAGGAGATGCGCTTGAAAGAGGTGAGTTGACCTGTGTGCTTGGATTCTAGAGATTTCAATTCTTCACCTTTCAAATCAGACTTTCAAGATTCAGCTTCTGCAGTTTTCTGGTTCAACAGTTTTCTGGAATAGCTGTCAAACTAGGGTTTGACTTTTTTGAAGACTCACACATCCAAAAAACTATGATTCCAGGCTCAAAAGATGCACTCTAGGAGGGTGCAAGTTTCCATGCAATTAGTTTTCCGAGACTCAAAAATTTTCCCAAAAACCCTAATTTCTTCCGGGGAGAGAGAGAGAGCTATTTCACCTTGTGAAAGCTGTCCTATTCAGGTTAGCTCTGATACCATGTTAAATTTTTAAATGCTAACCAAGAACATCAGTATTTGATTTCATTTCCATAACAAAAGCATATGAACACAATCTCTGAAAGAAACAACATCATAAGAACAACACATATTTATCCTGGGAAAACCCTAAAGGGAAAAACCCAGCAAAAGCTTCCTCAATATAGATGTCCCAAAAAGGTAAAAGATAAAACCAGCAAGGAGATCAAAGCCTGATCCTCCTCCTTCTCCTGCTACTCTTCTCTTCTCCACTAATGCACTACACAAGCGAAAGTGTGTGCTCCAAATGAGGAGCGCTACACCTCTATTTATATTCATCCGTTCACTTAAGTTAACTCATCTTACATGTAGGCTCGAGTTACATATGTAGGCTCAAGTAACCACACTGGGGTGTTAAAGACCCACCTTTACAATTATAGGGGACTACCTCATGACTCTTATTAGTTCTTTCGATTAGGAGCATCGGGGTACAAAGTAATACAAGTATTTCTCCCGATAGGACGATCAGGGACCACAAAAGATACATATAGAATATTCTTCAAAGTTACAATATTTTAACAGACTGAGAAGGTGGGGAGAAATCTTCCTCCGCCAAGGAGGCAGTGGATCAGTTCAGAGAATATACGACGACAACTTATAATTTTGGTGGGAGTGATAGTTACCATCACTGGAGCAGTTTCCATATGCTAGAGTAGATTTCCGAGGTGACACCGACCTTGTCCTCCCTCCTGGAGGAGCATGGGGAGAGTCAGGTAATTTTGTTTTCAATTTTTAAAATTTTTATGAATTTTAATTATAAATATATATACATATGTATAAGAGTTTTTAATCCTTTTAAAATGTTAAAATGTAGATATTGGACCAGTCTACCCTACTGGGCATCCATGCATGTATGTGTGTCCTGTGGTGAGAGAGGACTAGGGTTTGATTAGGGTTCTTGAGTGAAAGCTGGCTAGGATTACCCAAAGACTATCTACATTACGCATTGAGCATATCCGTGCGACTATGCAGGAGCTAGTGGTTGGTATACCACCTATCTGGATATTCCTTATGAGGCGAGTATCTAGAGCAGTACTTGTATATATTGATGCCGTTGAGGCTGTTGTAGCCGAGAAGGCAGAAGAAGCTCTAGAGTAGGGTGATCAAGATGATAAAGCGGACTAGGGTGGCCAAGCTTAGACTCTAGGAGCATTTTATGGACTTTGATCCATTTTTTGTATATTTTGTGTATATTATACAGTTATGACTAGATATAAGGATCAGAAACTCAACCTATCTATATGGACATATATTCACACACACACACACACATATATATATATTGCCGGTTTTATTTACATGTGTTTTGTAATGTGTCTACTATATATTTTTATGCAAAATGTGCTAAGTGTCAATCCAAGATATAATTAGCATACACATCAGTTAATGAATTTTGATTTCTTGGAATATGATTGAATGTAATAAACTCAAAAGTTCTTTCCAATAACCTAACATGCATAAACTGATGTAGTAAAATAGGGTTCTACACCTGATAGTCTCAATTGAGCTGGGAAACCACCAGTTGAGAGTCAAGTCGGACTTTGAGCTGAGTGATACGACATGACAAAGAATCCCATATATGCTCAATGGCAGCCCTGTATTTGGCCACATTATTGGTAGCAGGACCTAAGCAAGCACCTCCAGAGGAAAGTAGCTATCCTGAGGGCGAGTAAATGACCCATGCAGCTGAAGCCAGGCTACAAGTGTGGCGACTGGCACCATCAATGAAACCTACGAACCACTCGAAAGACATCTGTAACAACCAACAGATGGTAAAAAAATACAAACTGGAAAACCATTGTACATAAAATACATACAATAAAATACAGGAAAAGCGCTAATCCTAAGCATAGTACTTTTTCAAGTAGAGCCCATTTCTATGCTTAGGCATCTTATTCCCTTTGAAATATATTAATTCATATGCACCTCTCTTCAACACCTTTTACATGACATAAGGCCCTTACCACATAGACCTGAATTTTCCTACCCCCAGTGGTTCTTTGTCCTGATCCCAAAGCAAGACAAACTCCCCTTTAGAAAAAATCCGAGGTTTGGACGATTTATCGTATTGGTTTTTTACCCTATTTTTATGAGATTCGTTTACTGTCAGCACAGCTCTAAGCTGCTCATCTAGATGTTCTAAATGTAATAAACGTTCTTCCACTTGAGTCGTATCAGGTAACACATGAATATAAATCGTTAAGGACAGGATTTCGCATTCGACCGGGGTGACCACTTCCACTCTGGGAACGAGTTGGAAAGGAGAAAACCCTGTAGTAGTTTTCACAGTAGTCCGATATGCCCAAAGTGTAGGATACAACATGATGTGCCAATTGGAACGGCCTACATTAATAGTACGTTTGAGAATAGTCTTCAAAGTTTTATTTATAGCCTCAACTTGACCATTTGCTTCAAGATAGAAAGAATATGAATGTTCTTGTCTAAACCCTAGCATAGTGGTTAGTTCAATCATCATACTATTCTGGAAGTGATTGCCATGGTCAGTGACAATCTCTTTAGGGATACCGAATCATGTGATAATTTGGTTGAAAATGAAAAAAGTTGTAGTTTCCCCATCATATTCATAGGTGGGCATTGCCTCTGCCAACTTTGTGAAATAATCTACAGTGACAATGATATGTTGGTGCCACCCAGTCGAGACTGGGTTGCACGTCACGTAATCTATCCCCCACTTTGTGAAGGGGCCCATTGAGATGACAGGAAATAACGGAGCAGGATGCAACCACATCTTTCTGGTGTAAAGCTAACAAGGATGACAATGCTTTACGACTTCCACACAATCTTTAAAGATCATGGGCCAGAAATAACCAGCACGTAAGATCTTCTAGGCCGTTGCTAACCTAGATAAATAACCCCCACATGCTCCACTATGGGCATCATTTAGGACAGTCTCTACTTCTTCGTCGGTAAGACATTGACACAAAACAGAATCTACCCCCTACAATATAACGTATCTCCAATAATGAGGTAGTTCTTGGCATGTACGTGTAGTTTACGTCATTCTTCCCGCGAGAAGGCTGCAGGGTACTTCAAATTCTGTAGATATACAAGTATATCTCTGTACCATGTGTCAGAGGTGGAAATCAAAAAGATATGCTCATCTAGGAATGAGTCTTCTTTAATGGCTACGTATTCCTCAACCGAAAATTCTGGAATGAGCTCAGCAAAGACTAAGGATTTTTTAGATTTGGAGAATTGGAAATCTACGTCAAACTCCTAAAGAATGACTATCCATTTATTGAATTTGCCTCCAACTATCCATTGGGACAAAACATATTGGAAAGGATTAACATCCGCCACTACCATCGTGCTCCTCAGTAAGATGTAGTGATGCAACCTATGAATAGCATACACAGCTGCCAAGGCCAACTTCTCGATGTGGGAATACCTAAATTCAAGGCTGGCTAAAGCACGGCTGAGATAGTAGACGACATGCTCTTGGAGCTTATCGTCCTCCTGGACAAGTAATACCCCTATGGTCGACTCAGATGCGGCTAGATACAATATAAAATCATGAGACTAATTTGGCGGGTGCAATAATGGCGCCGACAACAAAGCTTTCTTTAATTCCTTGAATGAATGTTGTGTGATTTCATCCCATACAAATGGGGTGTCCTGTTTCAACAGGAGCATGAAACCTTTAGTAATCTTGGCATAATTTACAGTAAAATGTCAAACGAAGTTGGACTTCCCTTGCAGGCTTTGAAGCTGCTTGATAGAATGAGGAGGAGGAAGATTTATCATGGCCTCAACTTTTAAAGGATCCACTTGAATGCCTTTGTTGGAAACAATGAATCCGGGAAGTCTCCCTGACTCGACACAGAAAACGCACTTGTGGAGATTCAAGCAAATTTTGTAGTATCTGCATTGTTCAAAAATCAAACGCAATTGATCTGGGTGATCGATCCTCTTACAAGAATGTCCTGGAAGATCATCAAGGTAGGGTTCGACAATGGCTTTAATGTCGTGAAAGGAAAAATTCATTGCCCACTGAAAGGTTTCCCCTGCATTTTTAAATATGAAGGGAATTTTCTTGTACGCAAAGGTACCCCAAGGACAAATAAAATATGTTTTATGTTGGTATTTCGGTTTAATTTGGATTTGATTATACCCAGAGAAACCCTCCATAAATGAAAAGACTTCACTTCCCACATAGGCATCAATAATTTGATCTATAAATGTCGTCGGGTAGTTTCCCTTGGGACAGGATTTGTTTAGATCTCGAATGTCAGTACAAATGCGTATAGTCCCTTGTTTTTTTTCAATGTGAACATGGTTGGATACCCATTCTGTCAAAGCTATGGGGTAAATGAAACCGGCTTTCAGCAGTTTCTCAACTTCAGCTTTAACCGCTATCGCTTTACGCGGGTTGATAGGTCTCAACTTTTCTCGAATGGGTCTAGCAATAGGATAAGTTCGGATTTCGTGCTTGACTATTAATGGATTGATGCCTAGCATCTCCTCATATGACTAGGAAAATACGTCACGGAATTCCTTAAACAAGGCTGTATAGATCATAATCTCCTCCGAAGAGAATTTCACGCCGATGTGTACATTCTCCACAATGTTTGGGTTTGCAGAGATGTGGATAGGAATCGTAGCATAAATGTTTGTCATATTCCCCTCAGCAAATATTCCTTCCCTTGGTAAGGGATTAATAGATGTATCAACATCACCTGCCAGTCTCATATGGAACGCCTGGTTCTCGATCCTACTTAACTCTGGAAGAAAATAGGATTGATGGTGAAGATATTCATAGATCTTATCTCATCCGCACATGGCTTCTAGACTGGCTTCATCCAAAGGTAAAACCATATCTAAGCAATCTCTAGAATGCAAAGAGTTATCTGCCCAAGCAGGCAGATAGGCTTCTTTCGGCTCCTTTGAGACTGTGAGAGGGACTCGAATGGGATTAACAATGGTATGAACAATAGATTGATAAGCTACTTTTGCTACCAATAATGGCACTTCAAGTTCATGGTGGGAAGGAAGAACCCAAGGATTTGTTCTATCAACAACCGTTGCTATAGACTTCCCTACACTAGTAGAACCTATATAATTAATCAGAGCTAGAATATCAAATGTGCCCATCAATGATGCATACATTCCAGCCCCTAAGCTCTTTGAAGTAGGTTTAACCTGATCAACCAATGGTATGGTGGACTCATTAGTTTCCATGTAGCCTTTTCGATTAAAACTGAGTTGGTATACAGTAACTAACTTCCCTTCATGTGGAAACAATACCACCCAAAATACGGCCGATGCAATAGCTGGCATGGCATAAGTCCAACTTATCCCCAAGAGAAAGTTATAATCCAAAGGTGCATTAATCACCTCTACCTCAACAGACACTTCTTTCCCTGCTAACTTAATTTCAAAATCTTGTAGAATACCATGCGGATGAAATGACCTTCCGTCGAAAGTAGTAAGTAGGGTGTTCTATGGAACCATCTCTCGAGATCCAAGAGCTTTCCAACAAGACAGGGACATGAAACATGTAGAAGCACCCTCATCAACAACTGCCCATCCAGTGGTATTTCCACCATGGATGACATCTATCGATAAGGCTACATGATATGGCAGGCGAATTTTGACATCAGTCGACAAGAGGCTCGATGAGTCCATACTGCCTAAGGCTAATAAGAGTGCATCTCGTTGCATAGGACAACTCTATAACACCTCTAAAGCCGACATTGCACAAGGATTCTAGAATAAATCCTCAACTACGGAGTAGTTTTCTGTAGCCCTAGCACTAGGATTGTGCAAGGTTTTCTTGAAGACACCTTTCGATATCTTGGGCATAGGTTTAGCAGGCTTCTTAATCGTGAGAGGGTTGGAAGTTTCACCTATTGACTTATCCTTCTATGAGGCCTATGTTTCATAGTTTTTGTTCCTAGTCTAAAGTAAATTCTGGGATCAAACCATGTTGATATAATTGGGGTCAGGAGCATTTGGGGTGTCCCCTACTACATTTGAAGTTGAAGCAAAATTCTGTCCTTGAGGAAAAGGATCCTTCAAGACAGCCGGTTGTTGGCCTTTTAACAGCTTCTGAGCTTGTTCCATAAGGGGAAATGGATGGGTCAAGTGATCTTCATGGCACAAATTACATGGGAATTTCACCTTATTCTTTTCTTTTTTTCCCCCATCAGCATTGTTTGTGGGTTTTTTCTTATTTTGGTTTCCCTCACCCTTTTTTCCTTTCTTCCTTTTCCCACCGGGCTGCTGATTTCCCTTCTGAGAGGATTGTACAAAAACATTTTCATTCTGGGGTGAGGGGGAAACCTTTGTTTCCTCCACCGTAGAATGTTTGACAGACAAATCATGGAGTTGCTTAGCCAAAGACTCTACAGTGGGAGATTTCACAGAACCAACCACACCATTGGCATGGGGTCCAGGCTTAGGTTTCTATACATTGTACCATTGTGCGTTGGCCTTAGTGCTTTAGGGATAATTTCATATAGAATCCCGAACTGCGAATATATCAAATCTAGTTGCTGGGCCCTGAGGATAGATTCTTCTTCATTGGTCACTCCCTAAGTAGATACATCCTTAGATATATATGGCAATAGGGATTTAAAGAACCATTCTAATAAAAATTTGGGAGGAATAGTGGCTTTGATAAGGCTCTTCTGTCTTCTCCATTCTTGGATGTGATCCGAAATATGAGTGGACTTGTCCTGCCGAAAGGTAGACAACAAGTCTGTCCCGAAATCATATCGGACAGGAAGTTGGAAGTGACTAAGGAATACATTAGCCAAGTCCCAAAAATTGTTAAACGCAGTAGAAGGCAATTCAATATACTATTTTGCTGCAGTACTAGTTAAAGTTCTTTGGAACAGCCTCAACTGAACTGAATCCTTGTTCAGTGAGTTAGAAGAGCACCACAAATGGAAAGTGGTGACATGAGCTCCTGGATCATCACCAACTTTTCTTTTGAATTTTAGGATATCCGAGGGAAGCTTGGTAGGGATAGGTGACCAGGAGGAGTTATGTCTGACCGATTCATTCATTAGTTTCGACAAATCTGAGAAATTTAACATTGCTAGGAAAGGGAGCTTGGGTCTAACTGGAGCACTAAAAGTACCAATTTGGGGATTAGAGGGACTTTCCCCCATATTCCCATATGTGAAGGTGGGTTTGCCCCTTGCTGCCAGTTGCAAAGTGGTTGGGATGATTTGGAAAGGATTTCGTCCATAAGCTAGCAGATTGTTTACGTGCGGTGCAGTGTATGAGGTTCTAGCTGCCCCAGTCGAAGCTAGGGTTTGGAACATAGGAGTAGGTATCCCTGCGCTGAAAAGAGAAAAAGGAGATCTTGTGAAAGGAGCTAAAACTAGAGTTTGAAAACCTTGACTGTAAGGATTAGGGTTTTTGGATTGCACCCCTACATATGCGGGTGTTGGGCCTACATATGGAGTTGATGGGGGAATGTGCCCCCCATTCCAATGAAAATCCTGGACAAAATCCGAGGACCCTATACGACCACTCTGAGCAATGTGTGCAAAGGACTATAGGTACACTAGGAATACCAGTTAGCATACCACCAGAAGTATTTTCTAAGCTTATGGGAACCAGTGGTTGAACCACCCGACTAGCTAGAGTTAATGGTGTAGTAGGTATACTTGTTGTATGGGAACCTATCGGGGGAGGTGGCACCCCTTCAGCCAGAGCGGATGAGGTGTAAGTAGAAGAACTTTCTCTTGTAGTAGACATTATTCTGCCCAAAGAGACACCAATAACATGTGGATTAAAAGGACGAACCTGAACGATCACATGATCGTTTAAGTTAGTTAGAGGTGAACTAAAGTTCCTTTCAAACTCATCATCCTACAAGTCTTCTATCTCAACTGTGTTTAAATTAAAATGGTTTTCCCTAAGTTCTGGTTCACCCAGAACTTCACTAACTCCTATCGGTTCGAAAGAACTGTCTGTGTCCAATCTCCGCCTTTGAGGGGGAGGTGGAGGTTTCAATGTGATAAGCGAAGGAAGGTTTTGCAACCTTTGTGACCTTTTGACAAATTGGTCCTCCATGACTGTAAGTTTGACTCTTCACACCCTAAGGTTAGCTAAAAAAATAGATAAACCACAGAGCAATCAATACAAAATTTCCTAAAGTCTCAACAATCACAAGGGGTATAAGATATGCTTTCCTAAAGAAAGCTGAGAGACAGTTTCTTGGCATCCTTGAAGAGGTTCTTAGGCACAAGCGGAGGAATCACCCACCACCCTCCTACACTTTCAACAAGGGTTACCTTCCAAGACCGTCCAAGGTGAACCAGAAATAGCCTTTCTGTTTACCGATGTATAAACCCTAGATGTCCAAGAGACTAGAGGCTACCTTAACTATATCAATAGTCTGGGGGGGTAGTCACAAGCCTGATTTGTATGCATGAGCAGGGCAACAAATCCTAAAACTCTATCTAGGACAGAATCCCTAGATGTGTAAAAACCTTGGTCTACATTTTGACAAGGAATCAGAGGGTTATCTCCTCAGTCCAAGCCTCCACGCGGCCTCATTCTTAACTCTTGTTTGAGAGGAGCTTCCCAGATACTATCAACACAGAGAAGGAATTACCTATCAATTGGACAACTATGTCTGAATTTAAGTACTTGTGGAGAGTTTACACTTCCTATCCCACAAGTATATCCTAAGCTAGTAGGTGTATGACCCTATAAAACAAAACTTACTAATGAATTTTAAATTATAGCGTTCATTTTAAGGGTTGTTCTTATTCAGAGGGTAAGTGGTGTGAATGACTATGATATTATAGACTCAATGAGAAAAGTAAAAAAGGTGTATAAAATGAATTCCAAAGCAAATTATAACTACTTAGAGCAAGCTTCTTTTTTCTTTTTGTAAATATGAACTAATGAAATTACAACTAAGTAAGAGAAAGCTAAGACTTATTTTTTGTAATTTTTGAGATTTTATTCGAAAACTAAAAATAGAACTACAATATGCAATTCAAATGCAAATGTTTCCAATGTTTTTTCTTCACTTTTCAAACTCTTCAAAAATTACTATGCACCTAAATGCAAAAATTCTTGAGTATGCTTGAATAATCAGACTATAAAGCAAGCAAAATGAAGTATATCAAACTTATAAGAACCAAAAATCAACCACCTAAGGAAGAGACTTAGAAAACACCTAGCTTGGGAAGAAACAATGAATGAAATCCACCGAAATCATTAGAAGGCAAGTGACAAAACTGAAACTACTTGGAAATATTACAGGGTACAAGGTATTTAAAATCCTAATCACTGATTCAGATACACAGCACTGAACCTATCGCCCAAACAGGATAATCCACTTCAAAATTCTAAAAGAAAGAAGATTCAAACAACAACAATTCAAGGGCTTACTAAAAAGCACAAAGTATGGTGCACAGGGCTTTCAAACCTACAGTAAAATGCCAGCACTAGAAGACCCCAAAGCAAAGCAAAATCCAAATAAGACAGGGACAAGCAAACCTACCTAAAAATCTGCTGATAAGAGATGTATGTGACTGTCTAATAGAACAACCCGCGTATTGTACGGGACTGTTCAGTATGGCAACCCGTGTATACAGGTTTCTGTACACGACTGTGTAGCACAGCAGCCTGCGCACCTGACAATTTTAAAAAAATAAAAATAAAAAACAATGAAGGTCTCTAAAACACTATTGCAAGTCAAAACCAAGATATAAAACCATACACTGAATCAGAGCAAAGACTGTGCAAGTATCTATAGGACTAACCCACAACAGGATGGACTCCCCAGCGGAGTCGCCAATTCTGTTGTTTAAGATTAAGCACCCTTGTAACCTAGGGTCTGGGGTTACCAACTTACTACTAACCTTGCAGAAAATCAGCTTTACTAGAGAATAGAAAGGGAATAGGAAGAAAGTCTTGACTTACCTAATTATTGAAGGTTGATCCAAGCTTGATCTTCTCCCTCTCCTCTTCTCTTCAAAGCTTCCAAGGATGCATCTCTTTCACCTGTAAAGAGCAAATTCTCCAAGTACTATCTCATGCATGTATATATAAGAGGTTAGATAAACGATATTGCAAATACATAATCAAATATTTTCATTAACCACGATACATGAAAGAGACTCAACACAATGTTGGAAGAAGAATTCTCTTTATTAACAATCAGTGAATAGATAATAATACAACCCATCTTCTAAGACAAGTACTCCTCTGCAACCAAAGGACTCTGAGTTCTACTACTCCAGGACTTCTGAAGATATACCACTAGCATAAGTTTGGCCTCCAATATTGATTGATTAATTCCCTCCCCAAGGCCTCTATTTATACTTTGGAAAATCAAGTGATTTCAAAGGTTGGGGTGGTTGAAACAGTTGGGATAGTTAATAATAAGGGCCCAACTAATCTCCATTAATCATGTTTTATATTTTTTAAGGTCGAATTGATGTGTACGCGACTATGAATATAGGAAACCTGCATATGCTGATGTGTGCGGATTGCAATGCAAATAGTCATGTACAGTACACGAGTTGCAATGGAGATGATCATGTATAGTACGCGGGTTGAAATGGAGATAGTCATGTACGCAACCTAACACTTGAAAAATTATGTAGCAAGCTGGTTTAAAGGTAAATGCATCCCAATTCATGCCCATCTATAGTGTTTTGGAAAACTTCAATCCTAATATGTCCTTTTGTGTACCAACATAAAGAATTTTGGCACTCGAACGGAGAAGTGCCAGTTGGGTTGATAACATGATCTCAATAAGGCAATTGGGAGATAGCAGGTGTTTTTCTACATTTGGAAAAATGTAGCGGAAGATGACTAAAGGATCACTGGTAATAGAAAAAGGATATATGATAGGTACATTGTATTTATGTCCACACAATACTGATTATTCTATCTTTGTAGATTCCACAGAAACAGGTGCAACATTGTGGCATCATAGGCTTGGACACATGAGTGAGAAGGGGATGTAGATTCTCCACTCAAGGAAATTGCTTCCACATCTTAAGCAAGTAATTTTGGAATTCTGTGAGAACTATGTTTATGAAAAGAAAGAGTTATATTTATCCGAGTTCGGAAACAAAAGAACATTGAAAAGTTAGAGCTTGTGTATATAAATGTATGGGGACCAGCTCAGGTACAATATCTTGATGTCTCTCATTATTTTGTTACTTTCATTGATTATGCAACTAGAAAAATTTGGGTTTATTGCATTAGACAGAAATCTGATGTGTTGGATAGTTTTAAGAAGTGGAAAGATTTGGTTGAAAATGAGAAAGGAAAAATGTTGAAATGTCTCAGATATGATAATGGAGGTGAATACTGCAGCAAGGAGTTTGATAGTTACTGTTCATAGGATGGGATTCACTGAGAGAAGATAGTCCTTGGAACACCATAAGAAAATGATGTGTTAGAAATGATGAACATAATGATCATGGAGTGTGCAAGGTGTATGAGGTTGCATGCAGGCTTTCCCTTACAGTTTTGGGTCAATGATGTAGATACTGCTATGTATTTAATAAATAGAGGGCCTTTAATTGCCACTAGATGGTGGAATTCATGGATGGGTAAAAAGGTAAGCTACTCATTTCTGAGAACTTTTGGTTGTGAATAATTTTTCCATATTGATAAATAAAATAAAACAAATCTTGATTCTAAATCTAAGAAATGTACCTTTATTGAATATGACATTGATGATTTTGAATATTGCTTATGGGATTTTGAAAATAAAAAAATAATTAGGAGTAGAGATGTAGTATTCAATGAAAATATTATGTACAAAGATCAGTTGTAGGGAAAGAAAGAGGAAAAGAAAAACATATAGTACACAATGCTTTATGAAATCAAAGAGAATGAAGTTCCAAAGGCACAAGAAAATCAATAGCAGCAGCATGTACCTAAAACTCGTGCAAATGTAAGAAGATCTACAAGGCTAAGTAAACCCCCTGAACGATTCTCTCCTTCACTGTATTATTTATTGATGACTGGTTCTGGTGAACCAGAATGTTATGAATAGGCAATGCAGGTAGAAAGTAGAAATAAGTGGGAGAAAGGAATGAATGAGGAGATGGGATCATTGGTATGTAACCAGACTTGGGATTTAGTTGATTTTCATGTAGGAAAAAGGGCATTGCAAAATAAATGGGTTTATAGGTTGAAGTAAGAAGATGGAGGAAATAAGTAGTACAAGGATAGACTTGTTGTAAAGGGGTTTGAACAAAAGAAAGATACAGAATTTCATGAGATATTTTCTCATGTTGTTAAAATGAATTCAATTAAGACTATTTTAATTCTAGTGGTGGTAGAAGATTTGCATCTTGAACAGTTAGATGTAAAAACAATCTTTCTCCATGGGGAGTTGTAGTAAGAGATTTATATGCAACAAACACATGGGTATGAGGTCAAAGGGAAGGATAATTTGGTTTGCGGGTTGAAGAAGAGATTATATGGCCCGAAACAAGCTCCAAGTGAGTGGTATTTAAAATTTTATAAGTTTATGATAGAATAGGGTTATAGTAGATTCCATTCTGACCACTGTGTGTATTTCAAGAGGATTGATAATGGAAGATATATTATCTTGTTATTGTATGTGGATGACATGCTTGTTGCAGGGTCTAACATGCAGGATATAAATGTGCTCAAAAGGAAACTAGCTAGATCATCCGTGAAGAAGGATTTGGGTGTTGCAAAGTGAATCCTTGGTATGAGAATAACAAGAGATAGGAAAAATTGCAAATTGAAATTGTTGTCAAGGTGAGTACATAAAAAAGGTGTTGGAGAGGTTTAGAATGCAGAATGAAAAACCAGTTAGTACATCTTTGGCTAGCCATTTCAAATTAAGTAAGGAGATGTTTCCCAAGACACATGAAGAGGTAGAATACATGTCCAATGTTCCCTATTCATCAGAAGTTAACAACTTGATGTATTCCATGGTGTGCACAAGACCAAATATTGCACATGCAGTGGAAGTTGTGAGTAGGTATATGAATAATCTAGGTAAAGAGCATTGGAAAGCAGTACAATGTATTCTCAAGTATTTGAGAGGTACCACTTCTCATGCATTATGTTTTGTAGGTTCAAACATTGTTCTACAGGGATATGTTGATGCAAATATGGAAGGTGATAAGTACAATAGGAGGAGCACCATAGTGTATGTTTTTATTGTAGGTGAAACAAGAGTAAGTTGGATTTAAAAAATGCAAAAGTTTGTTGCACTTTCAACAATAGAAGGAGAATATGTTGCATCTACATAAGCTAGTAAAGAGATAATTTGTTTGCAGAGGTTCCTGGAGGAATTGGGTAAGAAGCGGGAGAATAGAAGGTTTTACAATGACATCCAAAGTGCCATTCATCTTGCAAAGAACACATAATTTCATTTGAATACTATACATATATAACTCAAGTACCATTTCATAAGATCTTTTCTAGAAGATGAACTATTAAAGTTGGAAAAGATACATACTAGCCAAAATCCTGCAGTCATGTTGACAAAGGTAGTAACCAGAGAGAATCTCATTTCTTGATAATTTTCATTTGGACTTCAAGCATGAAGGTGAAGAAGAGAAATTTTGCAAATCCAAGGTTTATAGCATAGTTAAGCAAGTTTGTTAGTTTTTCAACAATTAAGCTAGCATTATGATCTTAGGATCTTTTCACTGAGAGAATAACAAGTACAGCAATAAAACATGAGCACATCACAAGAGACAAGAGACACAAATATTTTTCCTCAGGAAACCATAAAAGAGAAAACCCCGCAACTTCCTCTAAGATAGAATCAACACCAAAACAGTAAGAGATCTCCCAAAACAGCAGTAGCCTTCTGTCTTCTGTCAAGCCAAAGTATTTCCTTCTCCAAAGGTGCGCCACACTTGAGAGAGCAAGTGATGTATGTCACAAGTGATAAATAGAGAGACTCACTCTCTCTATTTATATTCATCCGTTCACTTGAATTGCCATTTCACACGTAGGCTCAACCTAATAATTACTTACCCGAGCCTACACCTTAATTAGTGTATAATAACTCGAGTGCCCCAAAACTATGGGGACTTACCTAATGACTTGACATGACTTGTTTACATTATTAATCTTCCCGGTCGGAACATCAGGGCATGACCACATGACTCAAATACATAATAGAAACATCCCGGAATAAACATCGGGGTACAATACATAGAAGAATACATTCCGAAGTTACATATACATCAACACTCCCTCTTAACTAGGAATGTATTCTTTCAACACAATTTTCAGCACTGGTCTTCTTCTCTGTATCAGTTGGATCATCTCGTCTTCAAGTCATCTTCATCTTCAAGTCATCTTCGTCTTCAAGTCATCATCATCTTCAAGTCATCATCATCGTATCTGGATCATTTCTCGATCTAGATCATCATAGAACATCATCATTGGATCTGGATCTGGATCATCACACAATATGGATCATCACTGCTGGATCATCATTACTGGATCTCGATCATCACTCGATTTGGATCATCCTTGGTGCTATCTCATGATTCTTCTCATCACAGGAAGTTCTACAGAGCCAACCCTTTTTCATGCTGGTTGTAGGCCTACTCCTCATGTAGGTCTTTGCCCAGCACTTACATCTGACCTAATCGTCAGAAAGGCACGCCCAACACTCACATCTGACCTACTCGTAAGAAAGGCCCAGCACTTACGTCTGATCAACACATGATGTGAATACTGGCTCAATCATCTCTATCTGATCAACACATGATGCCAAGATAGATACTGCACTTACATCTGATCAACACATGATGCGAATAATGGCACTGCACTTACGTCTGATCAACACATGATGCGAATACTGGCACAACACTTACATCTTATCAACACATGATGCGAAGACTGGCTCGGCACTTACATCCATCCAGACAAGAACACATCCTATCACAGTGATGGAAGGGCGTGCACTCACATCTGATCTTGTAGTAAACTACAATTACATCAGAATGGCCCCCATTCCTCCTCGACTGAGCTACCTGGTAACTGACCAGGCGCCTCCATTCTCCTCGAGAATAGCAGTTTCCCTTACATCTGACCTGCTCGTCGGAATGGCCAACACTCACATCTGACATGGAAGGAACTAAATCCTTTAGCCATGAACAGAATGGTTCAGCCCTTACATCTGATCAAGTGGGAACACATCCCTCTATCACATCAGAATGGCTACTCAACTTTTACACTGAGTCTTCCTGGTAACTGACCAGGTGCCTCCATTCCTAGAATGGCAATTGCCCTTACATCTGTCCTACTCGACAGAATGGCCAGCACTCATATCTGACATGGAAGGGAGAAACCCTCTCACCATGACAGAATGGCTCAGCCCTTACATCTGACCATGGAAGGAACCAATCCTCTCACCATGTCAGAATGGCTAGGGTCTCATCACTTTCTCTGGGAGGAAGCCTCAATATGGAGAACTCCAAGTCTCTCTCTGAAGTACTCAAACTTCAGCATAGCCAATGGCTTCATCAATACATCATCTATCTGTTCCTTCGTCGCAACATACAGGAGCTTCACTGCTCCTCTCTGCACCATATCCATGATATAGTGATATTTGATCTCGATATGCTTCGAATTGTCATGGAACACTGGATTCTCTGACAACTTCACACAACTCTGGTTGTCACAATATATGCAAGTAGCATCCAACTAGAGATCAAATATATCAGACAGTAGCTTCCGCAGCCATACTGCCTCACAACTAGCTGAACAAGCTGCAACATACTCTGCTTCAGCTGTACTCAGTGCCACATAGGATTGCTTCCTGCTAAACCAAGAGATCACACCTGATCCCATACTGAAGCAACACCCCGAAGTACTCTTCCTGTCGATGGCACTGCCTGCCCAATCTGAATCAACATAACCCTCTAGGTTAATCTTCTGATTCGCATCATACTTGAGCCCATAATCAATTGTACCCTTCAAGTACCTCAGAATATGCTTTGCAGCAGTCAAGTGAACACTTCTCGGATCCGTCAGGTACTGGCTCAAGGTGTTCACGGCAAAGCAAATATCTGGTCTTGTGTTCGTCAGGTACATCAATGACCCAATCATCTAATGATACATCGTAGCATCAACTGACTCTGATGAAGCATCACTCAATAGCTTCAGGTTCAATGCCATAGGTGTGGCCATAGCCTTGCAGTCCATCATCCCAAACCTCTTCAGGATCTCTACTGCATACTTCCCTTATCCAAGGAATATTCCATCTGTACTTTGCCACACTTCCATACCTAGAAAGTAATGCATCATCCCCAAGTCCTTCATCTTGAACTCAACAGCAAGCTTTCTCTTCGTATCAATAATCAACCCATCTGTACCTGTCACAAATAGATCATCTACATATAAAAGGAGTATCACTGGATTGTCATCTTCAACCTTGTAGTAAAGGTTGGAATCCGCTTTACTTTTGATAAAGGCCAAACTAGATAGAAAGCTGTCAATTCTGGCGTACTAGGTCCTTGGTGCCTGTTTTAAACCATATAGGGCTTTCTTCAATCTGCATACATGAGACTCTCTGTCATGTGTCTCAAGACCAAGTGGTTGTTCTACATACACTTCCTCTTCTACTACACCATTCAAGAAAGCTGTCTTGACATCCATCTGGTGTATCTTCCACTTCATCACTGCAGCCAAAGCAAGTACTCATCTAATGGAAGTGTATCTGGCTATAGGTGCCAAAAGTCTCTTCATAGTCTATTCCCTCTTTCTGAGAGAATCCTCGAGCTACAAATATTGCCTTATACTTTTCAATGCTACCATCTGCAGCATGCTTGATCTTGTAGATCCATTTGGAAGTAACAACTAACTTCCCTTTTGGTCTTGGGACAACATCCCAAACATCATTCTTCATGATCCATTGATATTCTTCGATCATCGCATCCTTCCATTCTTTCTGATCTGCCGCTTCTTCATAACTGGAAGGTTCTTTATCAATGAAATCACATAGTAAAGCTACATACCCGGAATTTGATCTGGTCGTCTTTCTTTCTTTGTGATTTTCTTCTGGAGCCCCATATCTTTCCGCACCTTGGATAAGTTCACATACCCAAGCAGGTTTCCTCTTATGAGGATTCTTCTCCAGAGGTGGATCTATAGGTCTTTGTGGTTCCTCGAACTCTCGATCTTCTTCTTGAGCTTCTTCATTCATGATTGTATCACGGATCCTGGGTGCTTTTGCTTCTCCTTCTTCAGGTTCTTTAGCAGGTCTCTTTCTGGATTTTTTGTAAGCTGTGTCTTCATCAAATATCACATCCCTGCTGATGTCAATCTTCTTGTATCCTGGAAAGTAGATTGTGTATGCCTTTGAGCTTTCAGAGTATCCCACAAATATGCCCTTCTTTCCTGAAGGATCTAATTTTGTTCTCTTCTCTTTTGGAATGTGGATGTACATAGGACAGCCGAATATTCTGAGATGGCTGACTTCTGGTTTCTTGCCGGAGAATGCTTCTTCAGGAGTCGTGTTCTCGAGTACTCTATGTGGAGTACGGTTCTGTACATACACTGTTGTTCTAGCAGCTTCAGCCCAAAGATGCATAGGTAGATCTTGATCATGAAGCATATCTCTTGCAGCTTCCATGATAGTTCTGTTCTTCCATTCTGCAACCCCATTCTGTTGTGGATTATAAGGAGTTGACAGGTCCCTCTTAATCCTTGCTTCTTTGCATAGCTCTTTGAATTCATTCGAAGTGAATTCTCCACCATTATCTGATCGAATGGTCTTGATCTTCTTTTCAATATGGTTCTCGATCAAGGCTTTGAATTCCTTGAACTTGCTAAATACTTCATCTTTGTTTTTCATAAAATAAATCCATGTCTTTCTAGAAAAATCATCAATAAAAGAAACATAGTATGCATACCCGCTTAGTGAGTTTGATGACATCGGACCTCATACATCAGAGTGGATGATTTCTAGAATGCCTTTGGCTTTGCTTTCGCTGCTAGGAAATGTCTTCTTTGTATTCTTCCCTTTCGCACATCCTTTGCAAACTCCATCATGCTTTGCTTGGAATTTTGGAAGACCTTCAACAGCTTTGCTTGCAATAGGTAGTGCTCTATAATGCACATGTACAAGCCTTCTATGCCAAAGCTCATTTGGTTCTACTGAATCATGGATCAAGGCTTGTTCTGGATGACCCTTCAATTTGTACAGGCCTCCTTCTTGTTTTCCAATCACTACCGCATCATCAATTGTCTTTCCTTTTTGCCACATGATGACTTGACCATCTATGAATGCAACCCTCATTCCTTTTGCATCCAAGGCTGAAATAGATAGAAGGTTCTTCTTGAGTCCTGGAACAAACAATACTTCTTTCATTGTTAGAGACTTACCAGATTCTAGCTTGTATGAAGATTCCCCGCTACCTTTTATTGGATATTGGTAGTCATCTCCTAGTTTCACCTTGTGAGGTGATTCATGTTCTGACAATCTTACAGAAGATTCCTTGAATCCCGTCATATGTGTAGAAGCTCCACTATCTATAAGCCAATCATCACTACCATGAGTAATGTTACCTGTGAGAGCTGATATCAAAACATATTCATCCTCGCTTGAAGAATCTTCACTTTCATATCTGGATCTCTTCTTGGATGGTTCATCATCCTCTGCAGCATGAGCATGATGTCTTCTTTTGTTCCCCTTCTTCTTATGAGAGTGGCCCTTGTTCTTAGGACAGTCTTTTGCAAAGTGCCCTATCTCATCACATGTATAACATCTTGATTTTGAAACATCTCTTCTAGGATGAAAATCCTTACCTTTGGAGTAATGAGGTCTTCTTCTGCTTTTCTTGGAGTGAGCTGTGAGGGCTTGGTCTTCACTTCCCATATTCTCTTCTCGAGCTGCTATCCGTGCTTCTTCTTGAGAACATTCTTCCCAAAGTCTGCTGAATTTGACTAGCTTCTTTCTAGCACAGATACCTTGAATGAAAGCATCCCATGACCTAGGAAGGCCATTCAAAGTAGTCATCACAATTTCTGCATTTTCCACTTCTTCATCAACTGCTTCTAGTTGCTCTTTGATTTGAGAAACCCTTGTGAAGTAGGAATGGATAGTTTCTGCATTCTAAATCTTCACATTCTTCAATTGGTTCCTCAAGGTCATATTCCGATTGATGTTCTTTCCTTCAAACAATTTGGTTAGGGCATCAAACATAGCTTTAGGTGTCTTGAGAGAGGACACCTGTGGGATGAGATGATCCTTAATAGAATCAGCAATGATTCTCTTTGCCATAACCATCTTTTTCTTATGTAAGGATTTTGCCTCATCTCCCTCTGGAACTGGAACCTCCTCCTGAATGTAGGAGTCTAATTCATTCTCTTCCAGGACCAGGGAGATCCTATACTTCCAGGGTCGGAAGTTTTCAGCTCCCTCAAGCTTTTCATCAAGCTTGGTATGATGAGACATCTTTAAATAAGAACCTAAAATGGAAATACAAAAGATTTTAGATCTTACCAGGTTCAAGATGTCGGATCTAAAACTTGAGCTAAAATCCTGCAGGGCTGGTTTAGGAGCCAACTAGGGTTTTGCTTTTCCGGAGTTCTGTCCACCCAAATGCCTTCAAATTTGTTCCTAACTTCAATTTTGGGGAGGAGATCAATCCAGGCCTGGGATCACTGAAAAATTCCTCTTCTATAGAAAGCCCTAATTTTCGACCCTAGTGACAGGTCCAAAACTGAAAAACCTCAGAATTGGATTCTGTTTCGACAGAAAGATGCGCCCTAAGGAGGAGAGTAATTCCACCTTACTTTTGCTGAAAATCTGTGGAGGAAGATCCACAAACAAGGAAGCCCTAGCTCCCACAGCTGCACAGTGTCTTCTTCTCAGGTTAGCTTTGATACCATGTTAGTTTTTCAACAATTAAGCTAGCATTATGATCTTAGGATCTTTTCACTGAGAGAATAACAAGTATAGAAATAAAACATGAGCACATCACAAGAGACAAGAGACACAAAGAGTTTTCCTCAGGGAAACCACAAAGGAGAAAACCCCGCAACTTCCTCTAAGATAGAATCAACACCAAAACAGTAAGAGATCTCCCAAAACAGCAGTAGCCTTCTGTCTTCTATCAATCCAAAGTATTTCCTTCTCCAAAGGTGCGCCATACTTGAGAGAGCAAGTGATGTATGTCACAAGTGATAAATAGAGAGACTCACACTCTCTATTTATATTCACCCGTTCACTTGAATTGCCATTTCACACGTAGGCTCAACCTAATAATTACTTACTCGAGCCTACACCTTAATTAGTGTAAAATAACTCGAGTGCCCCAAAACTATGGGGACTTATCTAATGACTTGACATGACTTGTTTACATTATTAATCTTCCCGATCGTAACATTGGGGCATGACCACATCAGTCAAATACATAATAGAAACATCCTGGAATAAACATCAGGGTACAATACATAGAAGAATACATTCCGAAGTTACATATACATCAACAAAGTTCAGTCGCGGTGAAGTTTTTTTGATCAGTCTCCAACTTGGAGATTGTTGGTTGTGGAGCCTGATTATTGTTCAATTGTGTTTGTATCCCAGTTTTACTATACAATCGTCCCAGCTAGGGGGTGAGGGGGCCAGCGATCTCTAGGAAGGCATTCAGGGGCGAAGCCCCCAAAGGAATATTTTTGGGATGTTTGCTGACCAACAATTTGCGGACCCATGGTATTGGGTGACTCGTACTATTTTCCCATGGTATTTCCCTTATAAAAGGAAAACATTGTAATCCAAATATGTATTGTATTGTATCATTGTAAAACAATCTCGGTGATTGTGTAGGAGAGATTGTTAAAGAGTGAAGAGGAAGTGCAACAAGGTTGTTGGAGGTTGTATTCCTTATTTTTTGTTGGACTGTATAATAATAAAGGACTATAAATTTTTGTGTGGGCGTAGCCCATCTTGGGTGATCCACGTTATATATGTGTCTCTCTGCTAATGTGTTTAATGTTTGCATCATGTTTAATCCCTAATTGTTTAATTGTTATTTCTCTGGGATTCTGTTTTCTAACAATTGGTATCATATCAAAAAGGTCTATTTGGTTGCTAAACTCACAGCAAACAAGGGTTCATGGTTCGAGTGGGAGAAATGGAAGAAGAAGGAGATTTTAGGGTTGATAAATTCAACAACCAAAATTATGAGTTATGGAAGATGCAAATGGAGGACTATCTGTACTAAAAGGATCTATACCTACTGTTGGGAGAAAAAACAAAACAAATTAAGACTATGAAGGATGAATAATTGGAGGTTCTTGATAGAAGGTCACTAACAACAATACGACTATTCGTGGCTTCGTCGGTGGCTTTCAATATATCAAAATAAAAGAAAACAGAGGGTGTGATGAGCGCATTGTCTAAGCTCTATGAAAAACCCTTGGCTTCAAAAAAGGTATTTATAATGAAGCATTTATTTAATATGAAGATTTGAGAAGGTGGGTCTGCTGTTGACTATTTAAATGCATTTAATATGTTTACCAGCAAGCTAAGTTCTATAAAAGTGAACTTTGATGAGGAGGTTAGGGCTCTTCTAATATTGGACTCATTTCAAGAAAGATGGGAAAACTTGGTAATGGTAGTAAGTAACTTTGTCCCTAATTCAAACACTCTTAAATTTGATGATGTTGTTGGTGTTATTGTTAGCAAGGAAATGCAAAGAAAAAGGACAGGTGAGACAATGGGTATTGTATTGAACATGGAGAGAAGGGGAAGACAAAAGGAGAGAGGAAGGAGCCCATTTAATCATAGCAAGTCTAAAAAGGGCAGATCCAAGACCATATTTGGAAAGATAGAGTGCTAGAACTGTGGTAGGAAAGGACATCTGAAGAAAGACTCCAGAGCTCGAAAGAAGAAAGGAGACGAGAAACAAGAGACTAGTCATGAAGAAAATATACCAGACTTGATGTGTTAAAATATGCTTTGATTCTTTCATTGGATAATACTAGTGATTACTGGGTAGTAGATTCATGGGCTTCATGTCATGGTACATGCCATAGGAAAATTTTTCATGATTATGTTCCAGTGATTTGGACATGTTTTGTTGGGGGATGATGTGTTGTTTGTGGAGCCTGATATTACATATTTAGAGATGTTATTCATTCATGTATGTACCCCAGGTTTACTGTACACTCGTTCCCCAACTTGGGGTTCGGGACAGCGCCCCAAAAAAGGGGGTTCGTGGGCAGTGCCCCCAAGAAATGTTTGTTGGCCAACAGTTTTGCGAACCCATGGTATTGGGTTAACTGTAGTATTTGTCCCATGGTATTTCCGCTGTAAAATAAAGCATTGTAACAAAACTCATTATTGTAATATAGCATTGTAAACAATCTCTGTGATTGTGTGAGAGAGACTAGGAGAGCATGAAGAGGAGGTGCAACAATGTTGCTACAGCTTGTATCCCTTCATCTTTATGGATGGTAATAAAAGGACTAGAAATTTTTGTGTTGACGTAGCCCATCTCTTGAGTGAACCACGTTATATCTATGTCTCTTTTTAATGTGTTTAATGTGTTTTTTCATCTTGTTTAATTATTTAACTATGTAATTGTTATTGCTCTGCGGTCATGTTTTCTAACAATTGGTATCAGAGCTAGAAGGTCTATTTGGCTGGTAAACTCGCAAGAAAGAAGGGTTCCTAGTTTGAGTGGGCGCAATGGCACAACACGAAAAGTTTACGGTCTAGAAATTTAATAGAAAAAACTATGAGTTATGGAAGATGCAAATGGAGGACTATCTATACCAGAATGATTTGTACCTGCCGTTGGGAGGAAAAGAAAAAAAAACGGTTGCTATGAAGGATGAAGAATGGCGGGTTCTTGATAGAAAGGTACTAGGAACAATACGGCTGTGCCTGGATTCATCGGTGGATTTCAATATTTCGAAAGAAAAAAACAACAGAGTGTGTCATGAGTGCATTAGTAAAACTCTACGAAAAACCCTCAGCTTCGAACAAGGTATTTTTAATGAAGCGTTTATTTAATAAAGTCGTATCTATGTTTATCCCAAGCTAGGAGTGGTGAAAAATGTTTTCATCTTAAAGTTAATACACAAAGAAATATCATTTTATAAATTTTGGAAACAAATATCATTTTATAACGTTTGGTTAATGTGGTCATGTACAATTGGGAGTTGGTAGCATCAAACAGTTTATCCCAAGTTAGGAATGGTGAAAAATGTGTTTCATATTATAAGTTAATAGAAAAATAAATATCATTTTATAAAGTTTGGTTAAATGTGGTCATGTACAACTCGGAGTTGGTAAAATCTGAAAGTGTGTCCATTAGTAAAATACTATTGAGGTCAAGTTGATGTTTATCCAGGTAAAGGTGTGTCACTATAAAAAAACCATAAAAAGTGTGTAGACTTAAAGTCAAAGCCCAGTCCTATCCCATTGAAAGTATGCAGCATTCAAGTCTGAAGACTTGTCTATCGCAGTAAAAGTATGTGGCAGTAAAACCTGGTGGCAATAAAATCTAGGCTCTCACTTATTTCTAAAGTCAAGTATTTTAGGTAGAAATTAAATACAGTGTTACACAGAGAAATGAGAATAGTGATATGGAGAAGAACAAAGTAAGAGAGAAAGGAGAGGAAGAAAAACTCTGAGAAAAGTTCCATAGCTCAAGGTCATTTTTTTTTTGTAATGTGTTGAGAACCCAAGCTCTGTAAAAGGTGAATCATCTAAGTAAACTTCCAAGCATGTAAATGATGTATTATTCTCTTGGTATGTCAATATAATTTGTTAGATCCAGCCAATATGGTGCTGATGAGACTGATTTCAATCAAATTGGTTCAAAATCCATTGATCTAGGATTTTGGATTTTCTCCATTATTCATCAATTTATTAATTAAAATAATCAATAATTGATTTTTTGGGCCTTTCTGACCTCAGTGATGGAAAATCACTCAAAACTTGGAAATAGTGGTTCTATAGGTTTACTGGGTGCTCTTAGATTGAAAATGAGCACTTACATGATTGAAACTGATTATTGAGCCCACTTTTATTACACAACCAATTTTTCTAATTAAACTATTAAAAAATAGCCTAAGTTTTGGAAAAATTAAATTTTAATAAAAAACACTGAAAAAATAAAAAAAATTAAAAACCTAGGGGGAGTTAGACATGTTCAGATGACTCGACCATGATTCCTATCATGTTTATACATTGACACATATAGTCTAATAACCTCAATAGGCCTAAATTCCAAGCCGACCACCCCAACTTTGGAGGTATTGAGTGAAAAACTCAGAAATTATCAGTCGTTTAGTCAACAACCAATAATAACCAAGGGAAAAAACACTGTGGGCTGACCGGATTGACAAATAAAGTCTAAGAGATTGAGTCTTTTACAGACACTATCATGCTAGAACATTTATTACAACTCCCCCAAGGGGGAATGAACATGTGATATAGTACAACAAGCACTTCCTAGAAGCAATTCGGAAGGTCTTTTGAAGTCCAAACAAATCATCTTTGTCTTGTTCACCAGGCTCACTTGATAAAAAAACCACTAAGTACAACTTAGGTGGTAACAACTAGGAGCGCATTTTGCTGACTGGAGGGCACAATTTCTGAGCTATGGACCAATCTCAGAAGATCATCTTGACTCCATTCAATTTATTTGAGTGGAAAGCTAAGATGGAGATATTGTTGAGAGTGAAAGGTATCTATAGGGTGACTATGGCAACTGCGCCATATCCCAATGAAGTTGCAGAGAAAATTAAATGGCGCAACAGGAGGGATGAGGCCTATGGTATTTTGTGTATGACAATTTCAAGAGACCTCCTCTTCCATCTTGATGGATTGACATCACCAAATAAAGTGTGGGAGAAGCTAGAAGAGATTTTTGGAAATATAGATGAGATGAGAGGACATCGAATCGAGAATGAGCTGATATTTTTGAGTCCCAGTAGCTTTGAATCATTGCAACTCTACTTTTCCAAGTTTAAGGCCCTTGTTTTCCAGTTGAAACAGTGTGGAATCGAAAGAAGGAAGAGAAACTAGTTTTGGCCATACTCTCTAAGCTTGGTCCTAACTATTCAGTGTTTGTTTCAACCATCCATGCCACCAAGTTGACATCTCAATCCTAGAAGATGCCTAAGCTTACAGAGTTCATGGAATCCCTCACACAGGAGCAAGATAAGTTGGTGATGATGGGCACCATCAAAAATTCCAAAGACCAAGCTTTGGTTGCTGGAGATTCAAGGGTGGATTCAAAAAGCAAGAAAAAATATACAAATCCACCTGAGAAAAAGAGATACGAACAAGTCTCAATAGGAGCCCCAAGGTTCCAAGAAGAACTCCCAGAAGAAGAAGAACAAAGGAGAAATGAGCAAGTGCGCATATTGCAGTAAGGGTTTTCATCCTGATAGCTCTTGTATGAAGAAGCAGATTGACATGTTAACCCAACTCCTAGAGAAGAATAACATCTCCCTTCCTAATTCCTCAAAGAAGAGGGAAGGAGGATCAAATTCAGAGGAAAGAGAGAGAGTACATGCCTTGGTTGCTGGCACATCAAGCTCACCTAGCTTCATTATAGACTCTGGAGCTTCTAGACATATGGTTTCGACAAAAGAGACATTCTCCTCTCTTGACATGTCGAAAGGTCCACCAATAGTTTTGGGATATGACTCTCTGACTGACATTTTGGGGAAGGGAAGGATTGATCTTGACCATGGTAAGTTCAATAATGTGTTGTATGTTCCAGGTCTTGCCTCTAATCTCTTGTCAGTGTATTAGATGACTCATAATGGGTCTCCAAATAAGGTCACCTTCTCCCTTGATGATGTTGAAATCACTAATATTTCAAATGGTAAATTCATAGCAAAAGGTGTTGTAAATCACACTTTGAAGGTATACAAGTTTTCCCATTTTCTACCCTACTCAAACCTCTCCGCTCTTCTGATTCATGCTAATGAAGCAAGCAAGCTTTGGCATGAAGGATTTGGCCATATTAACTACAAGTATCTTTCTGATTGAGTGAAAAATATATGGTCATAGGGTTACCAAAGATCAAGTTTTCTAAGGGAGTCTGTCAAGGTTGTATCCTAGGAAAACACCCAGAGCACAAGTATGAGAAAGCTAGTCATGAGAGAACCTCTGCACCTCTTGAGCTGATCCACAGTGACATTTCTGGTCCATTCCCTCATATGTCCATGATTCAAGCCAAATATGCACTGACCTTCATAGATGACTTTTCCAAGTATTGTTGGGCTCACTTCCTAAAGCATAAGTCTGAAGTTTTTGACCTCTTCAAAGTATTTAGAGCCTTGGTTGAAAACTAGTCTGGGAGGAAAATCAAGATCCTCATATCTAACAATGGTGGTGAGTATGTCAAGTATGAGTTCATCAATATTGTAAATATGTAGGTATTCAGATGCAGCATTCGATCCCTTACACACCACAACAAAATGGTGTTGCTGAGAGAAAGAACAGATCACTAAAGGAGATGGCAACCTGCATGATGGGGGCTAAGACTTTGCCACCAAAGTTTTGGGAAGAGGATATAAACTATGCATCCTACATCTATAACAGGGTGCCTCATAAGAATATTGATGGTATGACTCATTTCGAAGCTTGGAGTGGGCACAAGCCAAATGTGACCCATTTCAGGATTTTTGGCTCTAAGGCTTGGGCTAGAATTCCAACTAAAAAGAGGAAGGATTTACAGCCCCAAATCCAAGAGTGCCTATTTGTTGGGTATTCTAAAGATTCAAAAGGGTACAAGCTGATCAACTTGAGCACTAACAAAACTTTCATTGAAGGAAGTGTTCAGTTCCAAGAAGATCCTTTAGTAGCAGTTGAATTTGGAGAGTCTTCTTCACCAATAGATCCATTGATTGTAAGTAAAGAGACTAATGACTTTGCTGATTCTGATATTTCTAATAATTATGATTTGATTGCATATCCTAACAGTCCTACAAGACCAAAATGGGCAGTAAATACCATTCATGTAGCTAGGGAAGTAGCTGGAAATCCTTGTGACACTAGGAGCACTAGATCTCAATTTGAGAGTGCTCTTTGTGTGAAAGATCCTCTATTTGATGAGAAGTGCTATCTAATGGTTGAATCATATCCATAGACATATGAAGATGCAGCACATGATTCAATATGGAAAACAGCCATGAAATAAGAATTTAGCTCGCTCCAGAAGAACAACACTTGGGAACTGGTTGATCTTCCCCCGGGGAGGAAGCTAGTTCAATGTAAGTGGGTTTTCAAGACTAAGTTTGCTGCTGATGGTTCACCTTTGAAATATAAGGCAATATTGGTAGCCAAGGGATACTCACAAGTACATTGTATTGACTACAATGAAACCTTTGCACACGGGGTCTTCACTTAGTGAGACCATGCCATAGCACGTTTGTTCGTGGCATATGAAACAATACCCTTATTTTCAAAAAATATTGGAAAATACCTCCCAAAATCATTTTTTTATCCCCCTCCCAATATGCCTTGCCGATTTTAAAAAACCCCTATTTTCCCTATATATTGCATGTATCCATTTTTTCATTTACATTTTTTATACCCCTTTATATTTCTACCTAAGTAAAAAAAAACTGAACACAAGAAAGGGAGACACTTGATATGAGCCCTTAGTCAAATCACTTTATTAGGAATTAAAATGTATCACATGATGTCAAAACAAATAAGAGAGGGTTTATTTGTACCAATCTCAAACAGTAGTGTGTTTTCCCCAAGAAGGGTTCAAAAATGAAACTTACACCATTTATAACTGCTTCTTTCCATCACGGACTTTCTATCCAAGCACCATTTTGGTATCTTATAGTTGGTTTCCCAAGCCCACTCAACACTGCTTTCTATCTTACAGTTGGTTTCCCTGATGATGGCTGAAGAGTTCACATAAAATGTAGGGCTTAAAATCTTTTATGCAGTATAGTCCAAAACACACAAACAAGATCTATAGTTAAGCAAAATATGACAATATAAACAACAAATCACAGACGTAGAGAAGATCAATGAAATACATTATTTACATTTTCTAGAGTGCTTGCTTTCATTAGGCATTTAATCCTATTTCCTTGAATGCTTGTTTACAACCTGTCCAGAAGATCATTGCAATTTTGACAATATACAAAGCACTGTATGCATGCTAGAAAATAACATAGATTGATAAGGGTTGTATTAAGATACATCTTTCAGTTTATACAAATTCTTCCAACAATGATAGCTGTAGCAATCTCTAAACAACTCATGCTAACTAGAAAATGTAACTCATCAATGATCTATACCTAGGGCCTGCCTGCTGGAGCAGCCAATGGACCAGCCTTGCCAGATTTCATCCGTGCATCTTTTGATTGAGCAAGCATCTCATCATAGTTATGCAATTCATTAAATAGAATGAAAAGATTTATCAATGTAGAATCAAAGAAAAGAACATAATGAGAAGGAAGTGTAGAATATGTTTAGCAACAATCCTGCAAACCTAGGTTAAATTTTAAGGCAAGACATTTAGTATAAATGAATTAAAAATGGTTAATGCTTACCCTTTTCTCCATGACTAGACCCTATTTTGGGACGATCTTATCAGCAATACCATAGTCAATTTCTTCCTATGGGAAAACGTATCTTGATCTTTGAATATCCTTTGCAGTCTCTTCTTGTGTTTGCCAATTCCTTTTGCTAGTAAGTCAATGTAATACTGTTTATTTACGTCCAACTCTTTTGCATGAAGAAGACATAATTTCATCAGCTGGCCTATAATAAGTATTAAGCACTCCTTTAAAAGGATCTAAGTGAGAATTTACTTGTTACCTAAGAACGACTTTCGAGATTTCTTAATTAACATCTTAAAAAAAGGGAAAAATATTACCTTGATATACATATCGATGGAAGAACCACTAGATTTATTCACTACTGGCAGGTGCAGTTTTGCTATGATAGAAAAAAGACAGATCATCAGCATATTTTTTAACAAAGAATGACTAGATATATGAACCTACTAAGATTGCATAAATTACCATAAAAGAAACACAAATCTTATTAACATTTTCAACTGTGTTTCTGACACTTGCGTATGAGTGACCCTTGGATTTTGATAGGATATCTTACTTTCAAATTCCAGTAGACCATATTGCAACAAGATATGAGTGTGCCCTTGAACTTATTGACAAACTGCATAAGCATGAATGAAGTAGAGACTCACATAGTACACTTACTTGTTGAGCTAGGCATAAGAGCACGATTTCCCTTGGCTTCAAGTGACAAAGCTTTGCTTCTTGGCCAAAGGCCATTCCATAGTTCAGTGTGTAAACCTTGGGCTTCACATACTGCATACAGGATATTTATAGGAATATACATTTTCTGTGATTTTCAAGATATTTAAAAATAGGATATGGCACCTCAAAAGACCCAAAGACGACCTTGTGAGTGTCTTTGACAAAATTTTCATTTTTAATTTTGTGTTTCATGTCAATAAAGATCCATTTGTTCAGCAATAACTAAAATTTCAAAGTTTAATATTATTATTGGAATTCAAAGAGGGGGAGAGTTCATGAGAGATCCCTAGAGCTAAAGGAGGACAAAACTTGCCAATCTCAATTGTGTTGCTAAAGCAGCAAATATGGAGAGCATTCAAACAAAT
This sequence comes from Pseudotsuga menziesii, assembly GCA_001517045.1. Classification (NCBI taxonomy): domain Eukaryota; kingdom Viridiplantae; phylum Streptophyta; class Pinopsida; order Pinales; family Pinaceae; genus Pseudotsuga; species Pseudotsuga menziesii. The sequence continues at coordinate 1,121,244 of LPNX010463499.1, read as the reverse complement.
AAACATTATATTAGAGTAAATGATACAAAAACAAGGTGGAGTATATTTGATATAAAATTGAAATCTAGTTTGAGATGATGAAGCCTTAAAACTGAACACAACCATTCACAAACTGAAAGACAATCAAACCAGGAGATCAATCATCAGATATAGTTGTCTGGCATGTAGACAAGTGCTCTTCTAAGGACAATGCCTTGACAAGATAGCTGAGTCTTTCACAAGCACTTCAACATTGCAATACAAGCACATGTTTCTGCTGAAGTTTCACTATAATCCTGTGTTTATTCTTATTTTCTTGTTTTGTGCCTTTAATTTGACATGCTTATACGATTCTGGTTCCATTTTAATTGGCATAAGAGATGAGAGAAATGAGATATTTTAAAACCTACAATATTGCACTCGTAGTTATGCAATTATTGGTATTGTGGACCATATTTGGCCTTAAAAACATTTAAATGTCTACTTGTTTGTCTTCTTTATTATCAGCCACCCATAGTAAAAAGACGTTCAGAAATTCACCTTCCTAAGAAAACAAATAGTATGCAAAACTTGTCCTACAAATACTTCCCTTAAACAATAAACTATTGTAGAATGAGGCTTTGGGCCTTTGGATCTGTTCTTTGCATGACTTCAGACAATGTTTACATTATGATGAAGCCTTAAAACTGAACACAACCATTCACAAACTAAAAGACAATCAAACGAGGAGATCAATCATCAGATATAGTTGTCTGGTATGCAAACAAGTGCTCTTCTGAGGACAATGCCTTGACAAGATAGCTGAGTCTTGCACAAGCACTTCAACATTCCAATACAAGCACATGTTTCTACTGAAGTTTCACTATAATCATGTGTTTATTCTTATTTTCTTGTTTTGTGCCTTTAATCTGACATGCTTATATGATTCTGGTTCCATTTTAATTGGCATAAGAGATGAGAGAAATGAGATATTTTAAAACCTGCAATCTTGCACTGGTAGTTATGCAATTTGTTCTAGGGGTTTTCCGGACAATCTACAAACTGAAGTTATGCAATTATTGGTCTTGTGGACCATCTTTGGCCTTGAAAACATTTAAATGTCGACTTGTTTGTCTTCTTTATTATCAGCCACCCACAGCAAAAATACGTTCAGAAATTCACCTTCCTAAGAAAACAAACAGTATGCAAAACTTGTCCTACAAATACTGCCCTTAAACAATAAACTATTGTAGAATGAGGCTTTGGGCCTTTGGATTTGTTCTTTGCATGACTTCAGACAATGTTGACATTATGATTAAAGTGATACATATTAGTTCTAAAAACAAATAATATGAAATTGCAGTCGCTATAATTGTTTGAATTGTGCACTCACTCAAGAGATAACATCCACATAGAATAATTTAGTAAAATTTAAATACAGCTCACAAATTTGTTTGCGATATATTTTTAAAAATAGAGAGCTTACTAGGTAAGGTCGGCTTCAAGTCAACTGTCAATTGAATGGATGACAAACATCTATTAGCAGACATTGTTCCCAGAATAGCACGAGAGTCTCCAACATTTGCAATGACAAAATCCTGGCCCTAGTAAAAGACAACTACAAAGATAAGCCACTGGAAAAATTTCAAACTATAAACTAAATATGAAGATAATATTATTCATTTTGAAATATGCAACAATTCCAATATTGATGCAAAGCTCTATAACATTCATTTCTTTGGGGCTCTTACTGCCTCTACCAAAATTGGACATAAAATAAGATAGATAATTTTATTAATGTCCAACAAATGACCACAAAAGTTGGTCAATGGGTCTAAAATATTACATCTAGTGTAATTACAAAGTGGGAGTACAAAAGCAACTCCTAGATCAATACTAACAGCATAAAAAGATATTAAACTAAGTGTCTAGTTAAAGGCTAAATGCTCTAGCTAAGAGAAGATATAAAATGAGGTGCAAGTACAAAGGAGTCGCAAGAGAGTTGCTAGAAACTGAAGAGTTTTGGTGCTGAGCAGAAGAGATAATGTCAAGGCATGTTGGAGCTATCTGCTGAAGTGACTGCAAGACATGCTTCTCATTAGAGTCATCAATGAGTGTGAAAATTCCAATGCTCTAGCAGATGATATCCTCCAGGGAGTGGCCAAGGCTGAGAAGCCTAGCTGCATGATCCCGACGGAGTGGCTAGGGATGATGAAGTATTGTATTTGGAGCGAGTTTTTGTATTTAAATATGAAGATTCAATTTTGATTTTGAGTTGGCAAAGTTCCAGGTTCAAACATAACCCATGCTTATTAGGTGATGTGGAGCATCTTCCTTAACGGAATTCTTCCATGTTTCAGTAGTTTGTTATTTATGCTCAGTATTTATAGGGATCTGTTTTACTAAAAATAGCCCTCTATTCAATTACTCTTTTTGGGTTAGAGAAAATAAGAGGGCAGTTAATAATTTTAGGAAGTGGGGTTAGGAAAAAGGGGAGGAGGTGGTAGCGTGGGCTCAGTGAGGTATTTTTCCAGCTGATTGAAAAGTTGGTGTAGACGCTGATAGATTTTGAGTAGTTTCTATGTCTGTTACTGTCTGTAATCTGGTGTGCAATGAATAAAGAATACTGTTATGAAATTTTCATCTAGCTAAATAATTTTGTTTGCTGTCATATATATTTAGAGTGTTTGCGCCGTCTGCTTTTCCCTATTTTACTGCCAATACTCTTGCAGTTTTAAAGATGTATTGAAGAGGTTTCTCTGCATATCTGGAAACAGAGCATATGCATACCAGTGGACTATACTAAAGAATAAATTGTTGCATATTGGAGTTTATTTGCATCATTAGGCACCTTAGTTCTCGATGTGGCTTGATAAGTCTGCACTAGCAGCTTATGATTTAAATTTTAGAGGTGACTTTGTAGAAAGGATTTGCACCCATTTGAAATTTGGAAATAGAAACTAAACTACAGTGCCAAAATCACAGCATTATAAGAGAAAATAGGACAATCTACTCATCAACTTTATAGTTCCTTCTCCTCCGCCACTGCTTGTGCTCTGTTTTGGACATGAATATCAAGAGGACATACCTTCTTATGAGTGTTATAGTTGTTGGTCATATAGTGTCAAAGCAAGGGTGTAGGTCCTTACAAATTGTTGGCTTCTTTCTATGATACAATTTCCTAGATAAATAGTTCTACTAAACAAGGTTCACCAATATCATCAGGACATACTTTTCGAGAAACCTCAACACATAGTACTAAAACTAAAATGCAAAGATTGTAAGAAATCTGACCTGATTATCATAATTCAATCTTGAAACAGAGATGATGGAATGCTAGTCGTCATGCTTCCTTCTCTAACATTTTCTTGAACGTTGTGAATGCACTTGAAATCCAAATCGTGAATTATCTTTATGGAATTGTTTGCCATGCCCCTTATGGATTTCATGCATGCATGTTGAAGGTAGAAGACATGTGTCTCATATTGCTATCAAATTGGACGATAAAATTTAACTTTCAAATTAACTTCTCATATATATAAATACACTCGCATATATATCTATACACACACGTGTTTATGATTTCAGCCTAGTGGGTTAGTTCAATTAGCTTCAAGGCAGAGAACATGGAAAGGTCATGGCTACAAGGCCCGTATAGTGCGTCTGGGTTAAGGGTGCATGTTTTACTCCAGCGACATTTACCTATAGTACCTAAAGAGTTTCCCCAAAGACATTTTCCATTGATAAAATATATAGATGAATTTAATTAACCACAATATAACAAACAATAATGCTATCTGTATCACATAAGTATGATGTAATAATATAGTATATACATAATCACCAATATATATGTGCATGTTCCTAGACTCCATGCACCTACTTTAACTCAGGTTTAGTAATTTCAAATTTTCACCCATAATAGAGCAACAAGATCTACATATGTAGTTCAGGCCATGGATAGCGGTTACCCCCATTTTTGAATGGGCATTCCCTAATCCTGTAATATCAGTAAAAAGAGGGGTGATTCCTCAAGTCTGGGCCTTCCCCTTGGCAATCTGTGCATAGTACAACCATTTCTGAGAATTTATGGTAATGAGACAATCCTCAAATGGTCACCTACAGCAGCCATGGTTATGCTCTAAAGCAGCAGCAAACATCCTTCAGTTTAATTCTGGGCAGCCTTGAGGCTAATTTGGGCACTTTGAGGCTATTCTAGGCAGCCTTGAGGCTATTCTGAGCAGAAGAAAATCCAACTACAGCAAATCTAGGTAAATCCTGAAAAGCTAGCTACAACAAATAACACAACTCTATAATAAACAATACTATCATATAACAGTGTAAAAATTTCCCCACATGATTTACTTGGAACCATACCTAAGAAAGTTTCATAGCACGATGTATTGTTAATGTTGCATATCTAAAATTATTAACATATATGGAGAATGTCAACTTTGTAGTGAAATGTGACCTGAAACTCATAACTATTTGTTATCAACAGTACATACCTTTAACATAAACAATTCTTAAGCCACTGAAAAATAAATGTGTACATACCAAACTAAGAATCTAAAAACTCGTGGATTCCTCCTCCTGACTGCAATGAACATGAAAAGCAAATGAGTTTATTTTAGTCAAAATCATGTTACCATTCTATTCACCTCAAGACAACTAGAAATTCAAATCCAACATTATTAGTTCCATGCTCATAATGCTTACTGAAGCAAATTCTATATACCTGTAAACGAGGATTCAGTTCTAAAAAATAATACTTGCTAGAGTCCATGCTATAAAGATACTCAACAGTTGCACCCCCAATATAGTTTACACACTTTGCAAGTCTCCATGCACCCTGCTCTAATTGCTTCACAGTTTCAGGTGGAGCAACTGTAATAAAACCAATATAAACATAATTTTCAATAAAACCAAACAAACATAATTTTCATCTCTTTCAACTTAACGCTCCATTATTCACTGCGTTAAAGTTGGTCCTCGAGAATCATCAAATGCCATGTACAATAACAACATGATAAGGTAATGTATAGTAGATATCAACAATAAACAATCATAACGAATATTTGAATCAAGCATATACTCATATTTTTCAGATTTGATCTTGTCGCTGAAGGGACAAGTCAATATAGACAAACAATTTATGTAACGTGCGAGAGATCCATAGAAGGTTAAATCATAAGGATACGGACAACATACTGACCCAGACTTCTTAGCCAATAAGCACATTCATACCCAGTACAGTCAATCTGTCAATACAGTCATGCTGGGTAAGGATGCAGTCACATACTACAGAGACACACAAGCATACATTGTACAATCATGCTTGAAAAAACACAGTCCACTGGGGAAGACCCCACAGTACACACAATAAAATAGGCTCATGGTCACTTCATGGTCATGCCAAGGAAGGACGTGGGAAGGACCCATAGTCCACCCGAGAAAACTAATCATGGTCATGCTAGAGAAGGACACATAGTCCACCAAGAAAAAATATCACGGTCACGTTGGGGAAGGACCCACATTCCACTCAAGAAAACAGATCATAGTCATGTTGGTGAAGCACCCAAATTCCACCAAGAAACAGATCACTTTCACACTGGTGAATGACCCAAATTCCACACAATAAAACAGATCATAGTCATGCTGGAGAAGGACCTCTCAAGGTATCAGTAAGGAATAGGTTTTTCGGCCTTGTTGAAGGACCCACAGTCCACCAAGAAAGTGCAAAGAAACAAATGATGGTCATGCTGATGAAGGAGCCACATTCCACCAAGAAACACACTCACGGTTACACTATGGAAGAACCCACAGTCAACCCAAGAAACAGGCCACGGTCATGCTGGGGGAGGACCCAAAATCCAACAAATTCACGATCATGCTAGTGCAAAGTGACCACATGGAAGGTGTAACAAGGAAAGCCCAATCACGGGGATGGTGCAGCAATATATCACATGGAGCATCAACAAAGACCGTGCAAAGATCATGCAGAGGGAGAGAGTTCAGCAACGCTCCTTAAGGTAAAGTATCAAAACATTAATAAACATCACCTATGGACAAAGTAACATAAAGGATGAGGTGATCATGAGTGAACCCAGGTGGCCACAATAAAACAAACAACAAACCCCACAACAAAACAAACAAAAAACCCAAAAGGTCAAGGTGAACCATATAAGGTGGACATGCAACTCCTTTATAGGACCAACAAGACCAATAATATGTTCTCTCTCTCAAGGTACATTGTTTTATATATTTTTGTCGTCATTGTATAAGATTCATTGATTATAGAAAGTAGAACCAATCATACCCACTCCATACCACAACAAGTGCACAACAATGAGTTTTATAACAAGAGATTTCCACACCATAGCCATCTTTCAAATCAACAACAATCACAATTTCCTAATGAGTTAATATGCACTCCACACAAACATGACGAAATTAAAGAACATGATATGCCATTTAAGAAAAAAATTTAGAAAACACATTTCAAGAAAAACACATTAAGTAATATTCCATTTAAGTATTGAAGTAGCAATATGGGCATGGGCATTAAAATTTGACGAACAAAAACTAGTTTCATCCTTTTGAAAGTAATATTAAACATAATTGTTGAACTAGCGAACAGTTCAGCAACCCTCAAGAACCATGCTTCAAGAATGAATAGAGAAATATTTGACAATCAATAACTTCACATAGAGTTATCCCAACCATTCGGCATCCGAACCATTCACCACACCTAAAGATAAGATAAATTAAAATGAGTATAAAATGAGTATGAAATTTATACAAACGAATCAACAATAATACAAAAAATACTACTTCATAAATAAGTTATAAGATAGTAGTACAAAAGATAAGATAAACTAGAATGGTTTGAAAACTTCTGTGGTCACCTTCTTCTAACTTGTATGTGTCATTCTTGATATTGTATGATAGCTTTGTCATTGCTATAATAGATTCAAGTTGTATGAATAGATGATCTGTTGAATCATACTTGTACATGCGTTGTCCCTTTATTCTATTGTACCAACAACATTGAAGCTCAACACCTTCAGGCCTATCCAAAAGATCAATTTCATTATGGTAATCAAACACCCTATTACCATCCTTCTTTCTTATTATTTGAACTCTTCCAATGTACCAAGTCCCAAAAGAAACGTCGTGCTTTGTACTTTGAGATACACCTTTTCTTGTAGTACGTTCAGATAAAGCTATAGACTCGCTCTCAAACAACACCGCACAATCTGATCCAATTCCAAAACCAATTGCAACACCCTTTTTGGGGGCCCTCTCATCTCTCCTGAAGTATACTCCACTCCTCACCTTAGTCAATCTATCTTTTGATAATGTCAGGTTTCCATTCAATTGACTAACCAAACAAGATTTGTACATGTCCTTTCCATCGAGCTCCACCATTGGTTTGGTAGATATGTTTACATTTTCATCAACGTAATCTAAAATTCCGTCCAACTCGTGCCTCCACTCACTTTCCATCGTTTGCAATTCACTATCATTGAGTACCATAAAAGACGAATATTGGAATATGGATGTCGAATGACCCAGTGGAGAATTATCAACTACTTCATCCACATCCTCAAATGTTGGAACAGTGTGATCCTCTATCCATGGTTTAAACCACCAAGAATCTTCTGTGTGTCTTTTTGGTTGCATGCCAAAACCTTGTAAAATTCCCTGTGCATCCTCCAATCCTATCTTGAGAGCTTCTATAATTTTATCATTGGTGGAATTTGAATCATATTGTGACAAGACATCACCTTCCTCTACTATTTGTTGATGCAATTTGTTCCAGATACTCATTTGTTTCTTATGAGATTTATTGAAACGAAGCCCTTTGGGATTCGATTCTTCTTTAGCAACTCTATTAAGGGTTCCAATAGCATGAAGTAAGTTAGCAAAATCATATTCCCTCTCTACTCCAACCATGCCACTGACTTTGTTGCAGAAGTTCTCACATACATCTGACCCAGTCAGGTGCAATGCACATGGTAAGTTAGAGTATTGATCACAAAATAATCTCATCAACAAAACCGCAAAGTGGCAAGAAATTTTCACATCTTGATATGCCTCTCTACTAATGAAATTGATGTTGACATTAGTATTTTCTTATTCTCTAACCCAACATAGCCATAAGGTGAAGAAATGATGGACTCTTGAAGAATTTCACACTCTTTCCCAAAGAGTTAAACTAGGAGACAACAAAATATCAATATAGTTAGCAACGATTGCTAGATATGTCTCTGTACCTGATGTCCTCTCTGTCCTGCCACCTGTACATCTCATTTCCTTCAAGCACCTCTGGACATGCCTTGAAGCAATGCGTTGTGCTGAACCCCAGTTTTGGCGATCAATCCTCTCTATATCCTCAATTTTAAGTTTGTGGTAATCCACTTTAAAATTGTTATAAACCATTTTTACATGGTTAAAACTAATCAACTCTTTTCCAACAATCAGATCTCGTCGACCACTAAACAAAGGATTCACTAGATTTTTTCCATTGTGTATGTAATCTTGGTCATGAAGTCCTGTTACTTTAAAGCCATCATTAAACCCAGTTAGTCTCCACCCTTCCCAAGGAATTTGATATCTCATTCCTGTCGTTGAGTAATAATCCTTCAACATAAGCATTCTTCTCCTACTATCCCCATCCGAGGAATGACCAATAATAGGTCCTAAAAAATATTCCACATGTTTCTTCCATAGGTATTCTACTTTTTCCCATTTTCGATGGAAAAAATTTGCATCAAACCTGTTGCACGTTGGATGAACAACCACAACCAAATGAGGAAGCTTCTCATGTAAAGGGTTCGCAATAATAACACGTGCATAATGGCCAATCACACAATTATTGAAGGCATCTGTAATAATCTCATAGCCTGTAGTGACCTCACCAATTGTCACCAAGAAATTTGATTGGCACTTATGTTCTTCTTTCATACCACAAAAACCCACCAATGTATCACTTTTTGCTACCCACCTTATATATTTTTTCACAACAGTTTCATCTTCAGCAAGGCATACGGGAATTGGTCCCTCTATACCATGTTTGGCTTTATAGGAAGCATAAACTTTTCCGATTGTCTCAAAAATGTACTCTTGCTCCCCTGGGATATATGTCAATGATTTTCTAACTTGCCTTAAAGTCGTAGATATCGAAGGGCCATCTAGATTCAAGCTAATAAAGCTATGTAATCTAGGACCTCCCCATAACTTAATCATCTCATAAATGTTTTGAGTGGATGCACTATACCTTCTACCGGACTTTGAACGAACTAGGTTGTGAAATATATCTTGAACAAATTCCTAAACTGCATCTTTACCTTGTAATTTTCCTTGCTTATGAGCCTCACACATATCCTTGCAAAACCTGAACGCATCCTTCCTTCCCGCAGATTCGAACAACTTTTCCCTTAGAGACCTTGTTCTTATAGACAATGTAGCAACCTTTGTCCTCTCCCACGAAAGAGATCGCATTGTTAACCTATGTGTAGCATTTGCTTATCTTGCAACAATTTTGAGTTCAGTTTGAGTCAAATTGTCCAACCTTCTCCCTTTCCCTGTATCTCTCCCATGTCTTTTCATGTTGCTCCTTGATTCGCGATATAATCACATTCGAAAGTCATCACAATTAGGCATAATCTTACAAAAATTGCATGTCAATGAATCAAAAGGTATTACTGTTTCAGAAACCCTCTTGCATTGAATATGTCTATATGTACCATTAATACTGCATTCAATATAATGATAATTTAGTGTTCTCCTAGTATGTTTCTCTATGGCCCACATTTTTCCACCACGTTGGTCATCCATTAGAACCTTTGTGTCCAATCTCTCCCCTCTTCTCTCAAGATAGGGATCCCAATACCCCCAACATAATAATATTGAGGGAGGTATTTGTCCTACAACAAGACCATAAAAAACACATTGGTTAATGATCTACTAACTGCTACTAACAAGTAATAATAAATAAAGTAATGTGCATATTCAAATTCAAATTAAATTAAAACTTGGGTAATTTCCACACCTGAAGTAGAAGGATGTGGACGTGTAGAAGCCCCATGTGATGGTGATGGTAGTGATGGGATCAAGAACTTAGAAAAACTTTGTTGGGAATTTTCATTGGTAGGCTTCTTTGGTCTCCCTACTGTTCCACTCCTCAACACAACTGTATCATGTGAATCCTCAACTATAGTATTAGTAGTGTGCTTCTTTGATTTCATGTGTTCATTTAGAGAACTGACAATATTACCACTTGCCGGCACCAAAGAGAACCATCTATTGCATCGTGTACATTCCACTCTTACTTTTTTCTTGTCCTCGTAGTTTGCAAGTGTTGCTTCCACCACCTTGAACAAATTAGGCTCTTGCGTTTGGTTGAAATCATGTAGAAGTTTGATTGCTTGATCAATCTCAAGTTGATCTCTAGCCACTGTCGTCTGCTTTTCTTTGTTACCTGAAGGAATTTCACACATATCATTAATTCCCAACATTGAAATTTGACGTTGATGGGACCCTGTTTTCATATGATTGTTTTTGAAGTTACGAATTGTTCGCGCTGCCAAGGATACTTCCCTTGCTCCATAATCAATGCCATAGATTTCACAATGGATATTTATATTAGGTTTTCCATTTTCTAAATATACCTTTAGCGTTAGCTTCTCCTTGACAAACTCTTCCATTAATCTGTTCACTTTATGTTGCCAAGATGCCAATACATTAGGATCAACCACAACTTGATCCACTGACTCGGACACATTACCAAATATTGGTTGTTTATGGATAGGTTCCTCCACATTCCCTTCAATGTTTTCAGAGATTGGTGTTCCCTCCATTACATTTGATTCCAATGTATCAGCAACCACCATGCATACTTTCCTCTTAATGCCTACATATGTTGTTGTAGGTTTCCTTTTTTCCTCTTGCAATGCATTTAAAGGACATCTAGCTGAGCCAATAATAAATTCAAAAGGATGTTGAATGACTTCATCATTCAGAATTTCAGAATAGATATCAGCATATGTACAGCCTTTTTGACACTGGACTGTGCCAATGGGACAATTCTCTTCACCAATAAAAATTCCGAAGTCCACAACAC
>LPNX010463499.1:1077808-1109867 GCA_001517045.1 Pseudotsuga menziesii | reverse complement strand
CTGCAAAAGATCAAAAGGTGATCAAAACAAGAGATGAAAAAACATAGAGGTGATCAAAGGTCTTTGTTCTTTTTTGAATTTAGTCTTGTTATTTTTTATGGAAATGCCCCAAGAATTACAATCCACTCTAGGAAATGATAAAAACATATTAATTGACTAATATTCCCAACCTACAACCTTAATCCCTATTCTACATGGTGTTTGGCCTTGGGGTAAGAAAAAAACTTAGTAATAAGTGAACTCGCCTAATAAATGAAGAACGGTCCAAGGAGAGATAAATTTGTTCAATAGTCACTCACAAAGCTCAAGTAAACCATTTTGGAAACTTCCCACATAAATGTAACAACTCTTAAATTCACTCCCTAAATCTTTGAGATCAATTTTGCATCCAAATGGTGAAGATCACGTAGTTGGTAGAACTTCCACAGCTCAACAACACAATGAAATTGCAGCCATAACACTTTAAGCAACCTAAATCTCTCACATTACTGTGAATAGGTATTGTAGCTCTAATGACAGGTAACAAAGAGAAATTGGCAAGATTTTGGAAGGGAGGCATTTAATTTCACATCATAATCTTAATATGCATACCCCTTTTATCATCAACATTGTAGACCTAGTCAAACTGATGTAGACAGTGCTGGAATTACTCCTACACAAGTTTTTAGCTATGTAGAAGATATGTGATGACACATCCTTTGTTAACATAACATTGGACTGGTCACCTTTTGGTAAACAAGGCACATATACTATAGAAGGAATAACATGTTTTATAAATGTTATATAATTTGAAAAAAATGAATTATCAAACTTCATGTAACGACAATTAGTATTAAATATAGTTCTGAAATTACTCTTCTTCTATTAAGTAATTTAGCTATGTAGAAGATATGCTATGAAATATTCTCTGTCAACATTGGACTAGTGTGGGACTGGTCACCTTTTAGGTTGTAAGCAAAGGGCATATAATAGGATGCATAAAATGTGTTTTTAAGGTTATAATATGCCAAAAATGAATTATCAAACTGCATATAAAGACATAGTTCAGAGACTCTTCCAGATAGCTACATTGAGAGGTCAGATAACCAACTTCACCACCAAGATCAAAATACCAAGGAATACATCCCATCTTCATCCTAACTTCAAAAGATGTCTACAAGGGAATAAAAGAAGAACCCAGTCATGGCTTATCCAAGGAGGCACTTATGGACCTACCAAGAAACTGATACAACAGGCGATCAACATCTACCTCATACATCCAAAGGATGTAAAAAATATAAATTATGTCACTCTTGAAATAATAGACATCAAAGATGTAAAAGACTCAATTTAAAAGAGCTTCATCGATCCATTCCCCACTATTTCACCTTCACATATTTCAGTGAACTGTAAGAGGCCAGATGCCATAGAGAGTGCCTCATTGGATAACCCATCTGCATTCTTGTTGTATTCTCTGTAGACATGAGCAAAATCAAGGGAAAGAAGGATGTTTTGAGATTCTTGATATTTTGACACCATCCATATTCCAGGCTATACTGAAGGCATTCTGACAAGCGACACCAGCTTGGATTGAATATGGAATGCTAGAAACAACAATGTGATCAAAACAAAATAGATTTCACTCTCAGGATTAAAAAGAGATAAAAAATAGAGAATGAACGACAGAAATTTCCAGTGAAACAAAGATTTGGTTATCAGTACAGAATGGAATACTATAATGGATGTTGCAAAGCCTTTAAACATGAAGAAGCCTATCACATAACCAAATTAAAAAATTGTTAATGGCAATGCCCCAGAACAGATGACACAGTTCAAAAAGTACCATGCTGAACACTATTCTGAGATAGATCTCATAATAAGGTCCAACAGATGACACAGTTCAAAAAGTACCATGCTTAGCACAATACCAGAGATAGAGTTTGTAATAACATCCAACAGACCAAATTAATTTGCATTAAAGGTTGAGGCCTTCCTACATTCTCACCCAGCATCAGGAAAATCTGTGTACATTGCTTTTCATACCTGTCAATGGTAGCTACTGAAAATCCACAGAATGAGTGACGACAAGGGAAAAATTACAGTGGTGAATTGGATGAGATCACAAACTTGGGAGTGACCAGATCAGCGATTGAAAAGCAGCATAAGGATTATGTATTTTCCTAGAAGAAATATTTTTCCCACATTGACCTTTGATCCTTAACCAAATTTTCTAGCAGACCTCCAGCCTGGCAGCCAATGCCTAACAATATTTCAAAAAAGCACTGCAAAATATCACATACAAATGCTAAGGGCTTTGTAATCCAGGTTGTGAATATTCCTACTAACTTTAGTTTGTAAGAATATTTGATTTTCAAGCCTGATTTCGTAAACATAATGGAACAGACAACTAAAACCATTTACCAAAAAACTGCAAGGCATGCTAAAGCAGTTGACACCAAAAACTACAAAATATTGAACAATAAAAACACCCTAGGGCATTATTTTTCAAACTGCTAATATGACTACTTTTATAAATAGACCGTGGTCTCTTTCACAACAGTAAAGGAAGAGCATTAATTTTGTCTGTATTATTAGGAAATGCAACAATAAGAGAATGAAAGCATGTCTGATTCCTTTCAACATTGTCAAACTACATTCAAAATTTGCCTAATGGCATTTTTCAGTCATGAAATAGAAAGATCAAAACAGTGAAACTAAACAATGAACAAAATAGTAAATTTGGCTTCTTCAAGCCATGTCATCAACAAATATATGACTAGTCTACAATAATTTTGTAGTATGATTAGGAGGTAAAACAATATCAATGGCCATTTTACAACCAACAATTAGCATCTTTGAAAAAGATAGGAAAAGTTTTTTCAATTGCATATGAAGTTAAGGTATAAACAATTGCACTAAAAGAATGCTACGTTAGTCCTCTCTATGTTGAATCATTTGTAGCTACTTCATTTCTAAAAGAATCTTCAAAAAAATTAAAATAGCTATCATATTTTGTTATTCAAAGTAGTTTAATATGCTCTATGGCAAAAATTCTGATTTATTGTAAAATTACATCTCTAAAAATCTAAAGGAACATAGTCATTTTCACAATAGAAAATGTACTATTAATCACCAGAAGCATTAAGTCAATTTGTATATACAGCACCCACGGCAATATTGTTAATGCCCGCTGACAGTATATAGTCATGGGTATTCATGTGGAGAAGAAGTTCAAGATTTTGTTGCTGTAGATGAAATGATTCATGGGAATAGTGTAACCAGTAGTTTCCAGGCTGCCATAAATTGAAATTTCAATGTGGTAAAGTCTTCACTCTTATATTGTGCTTACATACTTCCATTGGGCGCATTGGGAAGAATAAAGCTACTACAGGATTTGTTATACCAGAGTCTACTTCTTCATCCACTGATTTCCAGTCCCAGCACATTCTAAGGCTACTATAGTACTTTCATAACTCTATATTCAATCAAATAACTCTCATTTCCAGATTTGAATATTTAAGTAAAAGATGAAGTTTTCCCAATAGTCATCTACAACACATTTCAGATCTCAGCCATTATAATATTTTCTCACTGCTATCACATTGTATGGCCACATTACTTGGGTATCTCAACGTTCATTCCTAGATCTGTCAACGGGCTGCTACAGGCATGTAAAAAGCACCTTCTTACTATGTTTTTGGGTGTCTGTTTATTAGCCAGGGTAATTAATTCTAAGAACAGGTCTGCAAGTATTTCCCTTTGAGGGATTTTAATATGTAAATAAACAAGTATATGTATTTATTTTATTAATGCAAGCCCCCCTTACTGAAACTAATTGGTTGAATGATCTTTTACAAGTTGTTTTTCACTTCCAATTTGCAAAACATCATATGGCTTGAGGTACTTGTACTACTGCAATTTTCATCTAAATGATGCATTTGTGTATTTGAGATCTAAATAAAACATCAAATACTCATGAAGTTGCCAACTCGCCCATGACATCACTAGTAACACACTACTGGAAGTTATTGATTGTGATTCATAACTATTAAGACATGATCAATTTGTAATGTTCTTGAAAGGGGAAGTGTGAAAGATTAGCCAACTCCTTGAAGGATTCAACTCCTTTTGACTCCTTTGTTTAAAAAATACTTAGAATAGAATCTTGCTTATGATATTGTAAACTAAGGATATGTACTCTACACACAAAACAGAAGCATAAAGAAGCGAGTGATTGTTAGTGTTAAGTGTGGATACATATATGCTCAAGGAACTGTCTATGTGATGAGTCTGATGACTGGTTCTAAGCATTAAGAAGAGAGTGATTATGTGCGTTACTGTGAATGCAGATATATCATATGCTTAAGAAACTATCCATGTGATGACCAAGTCTGACCATTGTTTATGCAATGTCCAGTCATTACACCTATAGGAAAAAGTTATATGTCCAGCCAGACTACCACTTATGGTGCCTCTACTTCCATGATTAGTAATTTAGTTTCATCGCAAGACTACCATCCCTTCTATATTGGTAAATAAGCTACAACTCACTCCACACCATCATAAATCTATTGGAACATATCTATCTTAAGTCCCTTCAAAGAGTCACTTACCACAAAAGGATAGAAGACACACTCCATTAACTTGATAGTTAGAAAATATGAAAAGAATGTGTAGGCCTCCAAAGATTAGAGAAGATGTGTACAGCTTCTCTGCAACTAAAAATAGGAGTGGTGGAGGGAAGAAATAAGTTCTATGGAACAAGTATGTACATTCTGCATAAGAAGTTGATGTTAAAAAAAGAGATGCTGAAAGTGGAATAAAGAAGTTGTTGACAACATATTCCAAAATTCCATTGAAAGGAATAATTGGATGCAGAAAAGTCCAATATACAGAGTAGAATTCAAGATGGTGGTGTATCTGAAGAAGTGGAGGCTCAGGAAAGTAGGATTTTGATTAAAATTAAAGAATAAGTAATTAGGAAGGAGAATTTTTGCAATCAGGAAGCAATTGTCAAGTAATTATAAGAAGGGGAAAGGAATAGTAATACAAAGTTGTTGAATGTTAGTGGATGTCAGAAGCTCAAGAGCATAATAGGGTTGCAGAAGCTCACAAAGATTTTAGAAGTAGATATCAGTGGATGCCTTGAGAAACAAGAGTTGCCAAGGGTCAATTTGACCTCATTGGAGAGGTTGGTTGTTAGAGGGTGCAAGAAGCTCTAGAGCATCCCGGGATTAGAGTAGCTCACAAATCTTACACATCTAGATGTTCATGGATTCAGTGGGATGTGAGAGCTGCCTGGTGTGGAACATTTGACTTCTTTGAAGTACTTAGATGCTTGGAAATGTGAGAAACTCCAAAGCATACCAAGGTTGGGGCAGCTCACAAAACTTACACAACTACATGTTGCTGGATGCAGTGATATACTAGGCCTGCTAGGTGTGGAACATTTGGCTTCTTTTAAGAGGTTGGCTATTTGGGGATGAGAAACTCAAAAGCATCCCATGGTTGGGGCAGCTTACAAAGCTTGCAGAACTAGATGTTTCTCAATGTAGAGAGATACAACAGCTGCCAGGTGTAAAATATTTGAATTCTTTGGAGTTTTTGTATGTTACTGAATGCCATAAGCTCTGGAGCACCTTAGGGTTGGGTTGGGGCAGCTCACAGAGTTTACACAACCACATGTTGGTGGATGCAGTGACATAGGAGAGCTTCCAGGTGTCGAACAGTTGACTTCTTTGGAGTGCTTAAATGCTTGGGTATGCAAAAAGCTCCAGAGTCCAGATCATCCCAGGTTTAGGGCAGCTCACAAAGCTAACACATCTAGATGTTCATGGATGGAGTGAGATACGAGAGATGTCTGGTGTGGAAAGTTTGAATTCTTTTAAATGCTTAAATGCTTGGAAATGCGAGAAGCTCCAGATATTACCAGAGTTGGGGCAGCTCACAAAACTTACACAACTAGATGTTGCTAGATGCAGTGAAATACTAGTGCTGCCAATTGTAGAACATTTGACTTCTTTGAAGAGGTTGGCTATTTGGGGATGCGAGAAACTCCAGAGCATCCCAAGGCTGGGGCAGCTCAAAAGCTTACAGAAATAGATGTTTTGAATGCAGAGAGATACAAGAGCTGTCGGGTGTAGAATATATGACGTATTTGGAGTTGTTCAGTATTAGTGGATGTGAGAAGCTCAAGAGCATAACAGGGTTACGGCAGTTCACAAATATTACAGAAGCAGATATTAGTAGATGCCTTAAGATACAAAAGTTCAAGTGTGGAACATTTGACTTCAGTGGAGAGGTTGGGTGTTGGGGGTTGCAAGAAGCTCCATAGCATCCCAGGAGATGTTCATCACAAAGCTTACCCATCTAGATGTTCATGGATGCAGTGAGATGCAAGAGCTTCCAGGT
Organism: Pseudotsuga menziesii; assembly: GCA_001517045.1. NCBI lineage: Eukaryota > Viridiplantae > Streptophyta > Pinopsida > Pinales > Pinaceae > Pseudotsuga > Pseudotsuga menziesii. The sequence continues at coordinate 1,103,477 of LPNX010463499.1, read as the reverse complement.
GTAGAACATTTGACTTCTTTGGAGAGCATAGATGCTTGGAAATGTGAGAAGATCCAAAGCATACCAAAGTTGTAGCTCACACAACTTACACAACTACATGTTGCTGGATGCAATGAAATACTAGAACTACCAAGTGTGGAACATTTGATTTCCATGAAGAGGTTGGTAGTTTGGGGATGAAAGAAGCTCCAGAGAATCCCATGGTTGGGGAAGCTCACAAAGCTTACAGAACTAGATGTAGCTCTAAGAAGAGAGATACAAGAGCTTCTAGGTGTAGAATATTTTATTGGAGTTGTTGTATGTTACTAAATGAAAGAAGCTCCAAAACATCTCAGTGTTGGGGTAGCTCACAAAGCGTACACAACTACATGTTGGTGGATGCAGTGAGATACGAGAGCTTCCATGTGTCACATTTGACTTCTTTGGAGTGTTGAGAAGCTCCAGAGAATCCCACGTTTGGGGCAGCTCACAAAGCTTACACATATAGATGTTCATAGATTCAGTGAGATACGAGAGATGCATGTTGTTGAAAGTTTGACTTCTTTGAAGTGCTTAAATGCTTGGAAATTCCGAGTATACCAGAGTTAGGGAATCTCACAAAACTTACACAACTAGATGTTGCTGGATGCATTGAGATACTAGAGCTTCCAGGTGTAGAACATTTGAATTCTTTGAAGAGGTTGGTTGTTTGGGGATGCGAGAAGCTCCAGAGCATCCCAGGGTTGGTGCAGCTCGCAAAGCTTACAAAAGTAGATGTTTCTGGATGCAGAGAGATACAATAGCTGTTGGTTGTAAAATGTTTGGCATCTTCGGGCAGCTCACAATGCTTACAGAAGTGGATGTTTCTGGATGCAGAGAGATACAATAGCTGTCGGGGGTAGAATACTGGAGGTCTTTGGAGTTGTTGAATGTTAGTGGATGTGAGAAGCTCCAGAGCATCCCAGTGTTGGAGAAGTTCACAAAGCTTGCAGAACTAGATGTTTGTGGATGCAAAGAGATACAAGGGATACCAAATGTGGAATATTTGACGTCTTTGGAGTTGTTGAATGTTAGTGGATGTGGGAAGCTCAAGAGCATACCAGGGTTGGGGAAGTTCACAAAGCTTATAGAACTATATATTAGTGGATGTCTTAAGATATGAGAGTTGCCAAGTGCGAAACATTTTATTTATTTGTACATGTTGGATGTTGGGCGATGCGAGAAGCTCGATGGCATTCCACTGTTGGGGCAGCTCACAAAGCTTATAGATCTAAATGTTCAAGGATGCAGTGAGATGCAAGATCTGCTAGGTGTGGAACATTTGATTTCTTTGGATAAATTGAACATTTGATTTATTTGGATAAAATGGATGTTAGGGGATGCAAGAGCATACCAGGGTTGGGGCAGTTTACAAAGCGTACAGAACTAGATATCAGTAGATGTCTTGAGATATGAGAGTTGCTAGGTGTGGAACATTTTATTTCTTTAGACAGGTTAGTTGTTGGGGGATGCAAGAAGCTAGATAGCATTCCATGGTTGCGACAGCTCACAAAGATGTTCATGGATGCAGTGAGATGCAAGAGCTACCAGGTGTGGAACATTTGATTTCTATGGATAGGTTGGATGTTGGGGGATGCAAGAAGCTCTAGAGCATCTGAGGGGAAGCTTACACAAATGAGAAACAGGGTACTAAACCCTAGTCGAAGTTATGAATTTATGGAAACAGGGTCCTAAACCCTAGTTGAAGTTTAATTACTATCAGGTATAAAAGATTAAATAAAAATCAAAACATTTGCTTCATTATTACAATCAGAGAGGCCTGAAGCCTTAAAGGAGTAAGTTAAATGCTAAACATGTCAATATAGTATTTCAGAGGGTGATTGGGCGTCATAGCAGGAAACCCCCCCTTAAATAAATAAATAATTAAATAAACTTACACCTCTAGAGAAAACACTGAGATGGTGGGCACTCTTTGAAGGAACCAATGGATTCTCCCAAGAAATAGCCTAGCCATGGAATCAACAAAAGAGAAGATAAGCAACTCAGAATGAAAAGGGAAAAACAAAATAAAGAAGAGATTATGGTAAATTCAACCTGTGAGGTGTGGATCACTAAGTAATTCCCTAGACCTGTGCAAGGAAAAGGTAGCTTTAGTAATCAGTACATTAACCCTCAAAGATAAATTCTTGATTACAATATGGAAGTTCTAGTAAAGAGCTATACACCAGAAGAAAAATATATAATATCCAAATTGATGAATGGGTATCTTGTCCGAAACCCTTTCTACAGATTATAAATCCTTATACGAGAAACGGCTCAGAAATTTGTAAAAAGTAGGATCAGTTCAGTGATTACAACTATCTTTATATTATTTAAGCTACAGAGGATGATGAATATGCATCTGTCATCCTCAATAATTCTCGAGCTTAATCAGACCATAGGGTCTCATATTAGCCCAAGGAGGTGTTAATTGTAAATGTCTTTGTAAAACTAATGAAAATTATTTAAAAAGTTACATAGTTTACTTGTTATAGAGGAGACAAGTCATTAGATTTTTAGAATTTCCTCAATAGGTGAGTCATCAGGTCAGGGTGAATGATTGTAACTGAAGCTTAAATTTTGGCATGATTCGTTGATTTCAAAATATCCCAGTAACGAGTTATTGAAGAGATAAAGGTTGAAGTCTATGTTTAGAAATTAGTTAGCATGAGTTTTGGAAATTGTTTGTTGTGCTGAGTTGGTATCAAAGCCTACAAAGATCTTTGGTGGTTGAGAGAAAAATCAGCGTAATCAAAATGCTCATTGTGAGTTGCGAAAAGTTGTTATAGTGATACCGGTGCACAAGTGAAAGGTTAACTTGAATGAAGAGGTCAGAGCAAGATCATTGTTCATTTGAATGTTAGCAGGTTGATCATCAATTATCCTCTTTGGAGAGGAAATAATGTTCCACAGGGATAACACCTTTTTTGATAGACAAGGCAAGGCAGTTGGTTCCCTTTTTAAGCAGAATTACATTAGTAGGGAATGGAGAAATTGTACATAGGGAAATACAATGATCAGAGCAAGTGTTTGTTACAGCAAACTTGGTGAAGGTAAAGAACATTGAGATTCATTTAGAAGAATTTCTCTTGAACTGGAATACAAGTGTTCTCTTGAACAGAAGAGTTGAATTGGTTTAGAAGGAAGAATGTACAGAAGAGTGCATGAGAAACTGCAAAGCGGTTTCCCATTCAAGTGCAATGAATGTGGGAAGCAAGGCCATGAACAGGTCTTGATGGTGTTGGTTTATGTTTTACACTAACTCTAGTTTTAAAGGTAATTGTATTTGCAGGTTGAAGTGAACAAAAATAAATTGCAACAGAAAAGGATGACTAATGGAACCCATTACAGCAATGAAGCTATGACAGAGAAAGAAGAGCAAGCAGAGCTCTTAGATGAAGGAAATGTGACAGAACCTAGAAAAAATTAAGATTGCTGAGAAAAAAAGAAGAGGACAGTGAATTTATTCCACAATACAGTGTACCATCAAGATTAAACACACTACAGCATACCTCCAAGAATGATATGCAATGGCTCTCCAATGTGCCTCCTCCATCACCATAGAAACCCACCATAAACCCACGACCACAAAACGGTGAATAAACGCCCTCGTTTTCCAGAAAACACTGCTACCACTGTAATGCTGCTGGAAAAAATGCCCTGTTATCTAGCAAACATGATGGACAAAACATGGAGAAAACCCATAGAAAACCCAAGGAGTAAAACACCCCCATTTTCCAGAAAACAATGCGGGGATTTGAAAAAATGCCGTTATCCAGCCACACGATGGAAAAAACGACCTAAACCCAGTTCGCACACGATGGAAAAAATGCCCTAAACCCAGCTCGCAGGCACCTCGGCTTGGTGCAGGTGCACTCAAACCACCAGCAAAGGAGCTCGCAGGCACCTAGCAGGCAAGGCTTGGAGGACTGGTGAATGGCTCAGGCAAAAATGTTGAATAAAACATACCCCAACATATTGGATATTTAAATAGTAAAAAAAAAAACCCTAGTTACCCCTAATATATCCCCAATATATTGATTTTTAATTTTTTAATTTTAACCCCCCCAATATGAACGGACGTGATATCATATTGGTCCCTAGGTGATGCCCCCATGCTTTGCCTTTGCACCAATGGAAAAGATGGACTCCATAAGGCTAACTTTAGCCATTGCAGCTTTGAAGCAGTGGGAGGTACATCACATGGATGTGAAGTGTGCTTTCCTAAATGGAGATCTCACTGAAGATATTTACATGCAGCTACCTGAAGGGTTTGTTACTAATCCATCTTTAGTGTGCAGGTTGAATAAATCATTGTATGGGCTCAAGCAAGCCCCCAAGACTTGGTATGCCAAGATTGATGGATTTTTTCTATCATTGAGTTTTGTTCGATGCGAGTTTGAACCTAATGTCTATTTGAAGCTGTTTGATGGTTCTTTGATGATTATTTTCTTGTATGTGGATGACCTTCTGATTACAGGAAGTTCAAATAAAGAGATTGCCTCCTTGAAGGATGCAATGAACCATGCATTTTCTATGATAGATTTGGGATTGTTGAGCCAATTCATGGGTCTCAAAATTGCTCAATCCCAACATGGAATCAAAGTGCATCAGTCCAAGTATGCTTTGGATTTGTTGAAAAATTTCAAAATGAAAGATTGCAAGCCAAGAAGGACTCCCTTCCTTTCAAGAGTTAAGCTTGAAGAAGCAGGTTCTTCGCTTATGGTAAATAATACACTATATAGGCAGTTGATTGGGTGTTTGCTTTATCTTACACACACTCGACCTGATCTATCTTATGCAGTTAGTGTGGCTTCGATATTCAGGGATCATCCTCATGATATCCACTAGAGAGAAGCCAAAAGGATGCTAAACTTTGTTCAAGGAACAAGAAATCACGGGCTCTTCTACAAAGCAAAATATGATCATGATTTGATTGGGTTTACTGATAGTGATTGGGAAGGTGACAACACAGATTGAAATTCTACATCAGGATATGTGTTCATGCTTGCAGAAGGACCAATCAACTAGTCAAGCAAGAAGCAGAGTGCCATAGCACTCTCATCTACAAAAGCAGAGTATAGAGGAGTTGTAAATATAGCATCTCAATGTTTGTGGTTGCAAGGGATACTTCGAGAATGTGGTTTTGAATCAGATTTTTCAACTATTATCTACTGTGATAGTCAGAGCACCATTCAAATCTACAATGATCCATTTTAGAGACAGCGAACCAAGCACATTAAGATCCATATGCACTACATCGGACAGCTTGTGCATGATGGCACCATTGATCTTCTCTTTTGTGCATATTCAGAACAAGTAGCAGACATCTTCACCAAAGTTTTTTGTGAGAAGACCTTCAACAACCTCAAATCACTGCTGGGGATTGTTGATCATGCTATGAAGCATGATTGATGACAAGATTTCCAAAATTTTGTTTTTCTTGTCCATGTTTAAGGGAGGATTTTCCCACTGGGTTTTGGCCTCTTTCCTTGGTTGTATGGACAAGTAGTATGTAAAGGGTGACTAAGCCTTATTGCTAGGCCCTATAGTTTTCTAACATTTACTCATAAATTCATGCTTAAGGGGGGGTTTTATAATAATCAACCCATAGTTACCTACCTTAGACATTAATTTAATTATTTTTGTCTTATTACCTAGTTTCCTAGATTCCATTCTATGCTAATTGCCTTCTACAAGTCCTAGAAGTCAACACATGCTAAAACTGAGCCATGGAGTGCTTGGGAAACATCCTGGAAACCCAATTTATCATTTCTTCTTTATTACAAATCCTCGAGAGCGCATATCTACTTTTTCTGAAAAGCTACCTTGTTTGATTGTGATTTAAGGAAAAGGAAAAGCTAGACTAGGTGTAGTTGACTTGTTTTTTTCCCACATCCTCCTCCCTCCTATTCTACAAATAAAAGCATGTATGAGTTGAATTTCCATCCCTCTTTATCTTTCCCACTTGACTTAGCAAATTCATGACAATCTTCATAGATTTGGAAACTACTTTATGCACCTATGGGGGATTTGCCTAGATTTAGTACACCTACTTTTTGACTATTTCGAATGGCATATTTATGAATTCAATTCTCTCATGTAATTATATATTGTAACATCCTATTACTTCACAAGGTTGGCTATTGTACACTAATTGAATACAAATTAGTGTTATGCTCCAATTTCAGTCTCCTTTGGTGTGAATTTTGCATGTTTGATTAGCAATTTTGTGAGTGTAAATGTTCTATCTCTTGGGTTCAGTTTCCGCAACACGAGCATTCCCTAAAATCTCTCCTTGTTATTGATGAATTGTTTACTCTTTATTTAGATCATAGTTTCAAAATTTAGTGTCCTTAGACTTGTTTACTGTCCAATCCTAAAACATTTCCCTATCTTGTACTGATTCTTTTGCTATAAATTGAAAGCTTCGATCAATTTTAGTTATGTCTTTCATTTTATGTTGTGCTTCTTAATCTCAAAAAGTGTGAAGTGAAATTGATGTGATATGATAAGACTAATTAGATTGAACTAAAACAATGCAATGATGTTGACCCAAATACAATTTCCCTTTCAATTAATCCTCTAATATATGAGAAGGTAAGAGGTTTCTTTGTACTTTTAATACACATGCAACATGTGTCACTTCAATACATATAATTGCTATCTTAATTGATAAAGATATTTATAAAGCATGTAAATGGAAAAAACTTCATACCTTCTCTTTTAATGCAAAAACAATCGATAGGAAAGGTTCAAGGAAGGTCATACCTAACTAAATTTTGAAAAAATCAAGGATTCAACAAGGATCTTCTCAAAAAGAAAATCTAGAAAAAGAAAATGATCCTTGCAAAGTCCAAAAATCATGCAATCACTACACAATTTCAAATGGTTTTCAGAAATGGATTGTAAGAAGATTTTAAGACGAGAAAAAATGACCTTTCTAATTTGTGCAATAACACTACTACTTAAAAATGGATGGAAATTCCTCAAACAAAGTTCTTTACTCAAAAATATGCAATTGATCTTATGGAAAAGAACAACACATGCAAATGTCACAAGGAAAAAACTAGGTTAAGTATTAAGATGTCACCTAAATTTTGAAGAGACCGATTAAGAAAACAATAGGAAAGGGTTCTCAATATCTATAGGTGATAAATAACTGATTCCAATCAAACACATAGCAAAAAATTGTCAAAACTTTAGATTTGGAATAAAAATAATAACAGCTTTCACCCATGGTTTCTTCTGCCATACCTATAAGGGCAATCATAAACCCTTGGAGACTACTATGATTCCCAAACTAGAAACCAAATAGGCTTGGTCACTTCTATTTCCCTAACAAGTGGAACCAAGAAGGAAACAAGAGAATTTTTAATCCAAAACTCAAGCAAGAGTTCTCATATTCCTCTCAAATTTGTCCTACTTGAGCCCGAGAGGATGAATGAACAAAAAGGAATCTTAAAAAGACTAAGAAACAAATAAAATTCAGTCAATTTGTGAGATGAAATTCAAAGAAATCCTTCCCCAATATGGTCGCCAATTCTGTTCCAATAAATCTTTTCAAGTGCTAATGTTCAAGGTTTGTCATTTGTAATGACTAGGTGATGGTCACTACAAATACAGAAATCAAATATTACGCTTATTCCCTAAAATTATTATGAATAATTTCACAAGAGAGATATTGGGGGAGGATAAAGGAGAACACGTGTAACTGAAGCTCGACAATTGAGTTCCTTGAGTCATGATCCATGGATATTTTCTTACTTCTCCTGAAGTTCCTTATGTGTACTTGCACACATAGAATAAAAAAACATTTCTCATTCTCAAAAAAAATAATAATATAATGTGGAAATTAAATTCAATAACAAATTCCAATGATAAATTCTAAGAATATATATTTCGACAAGAATTTATGCAATAGTAATTCCTTATGGCACTTTCCTCCAATATATAGGTTCTCTCTCCTTTACCCGTAGCTTTTATGAACAAAGTCTAAAATGAGTGAAGACTCCTACTCTCTCGTTATGCACTTCAATCAAAATATCCTCTCAAAGGGTCTATTTCATAGACTCGAAGTTAGGTGAAAATGGTGATAATCCCAAGATGTGTGACATGTCCATGAATGGTGATAAGCCCAATGTTGCATGTGCCTAATTCACAATTAGAATTACTCTTACTTATAATTTCAGTGTTCATGTATATTAGTTTGCTTTACACTCATGGTCCTACTTATTAGATCCAAACTATCAACCATATGACCTTGGTCACCCTTTAACCAATTGGACCTTTTTTCAAGAAAAGCAATGATCATGGAAAAGTGCTTCACTTTAGTGTTTAACTCAATTTAAATGTTGAGGACAAACTTCTCATCCACTTTGGACCTTCACCACTAAGAATGTTAAATATTGTTATAACACTTCATATAATTTTGAAATGGTGAATTGTTCACTAAGTGAATAGAAATTTGAATTTCACAATGAAAAGTGCTCTTACCCTCCATCATCTTTAATTCATCCATCAAAATCTCTAGCTATATTTCCTTTTTATTGGCCTAGTTGTTGTTACATGTTCTGCTTCAATGGTTAATGAAGCCATGGTAACTACAACTTTGATGTTTTAGTTACAAATCCATTTGAAAGTGTGAAAGTATATCTTACAATAGACTTTCATCCATTTCTATCTCTACTAAAATTAGAATCTAAAAAACCTTTCATTATAAATCTTTCAATCTATAAAAAATAGTAGCATCGTGCACATCTAATATCTACTTCATAACATTCCAATTCACCTTACCAAGATATGAATAGAATAACAACTCCCATTGGGGAAATATCCAATCTGATACTCATTAACCTTAAGCTCCTTATTCGTGATGAATATGATACATGAAAGATGCTTGTCTTCTCTTCTTTTGTTCTAGTGTGTAAAAAGTGGTAGTGTTAACAGGTACTAAAATATTTTCTACCTAGAATCCATTATCCAACCCAAATGTGCTAAACATTTTTCTTTAATGTTCCATGATTGTGCAATTTACTAGTTAAGGCTAGCCATTTTGAAATGGAGTATATCAACCAATGTGCTAAGCAATTTTCTTTAATGTTCCATGATTGTGCAATTCATTAGTTAAGGCTAGCCATTTTGAAATAGAGTATATCAACCAGATTTCTAATGCTTAATTTCTTCTTAGATATAAAAAATTCCAATTTCTTTTGAGTAATTGTCTCCTCCATTATCAGATCCAAAACATAAATCACTAAGAACTGGTACCCAACCTGGGCCACTAAGTATCTCCAAGCTACCTTTGACCCAGGTCGTGAGAACCAACCATGGCAACCGGATTTGAGACCATAAATCCAAATGTCATTTTTTTTCTAATATTTCTCGTTCAATTGAGAAGCTCAAAACATAAAAAACAAAAAAAAATTAACGGCCTCAAAAGATAAAGAAAATAAGTCGTCTTCCCTGGAATTCAACACATAACACTTCAAATAAACAATTGACAACCTCAAAAGGTTAGGGAAATAAACGGTGTTCCTTTGTGTTCCAATGGAATCAACACTCAAAAACAAAACACTGCAATATACAACTTTGTGTTCTGCAACAAACAAATGTACATATCTGTTTTCTGGAACGAACAAATTTGTGTAAGTGATATCAGGCCATGTAATATTCTCCAAAAAAAACCTTCAAATATCTGCAAATACTCAGGAAACTCCCTTGACTCTAAAAATATCGTAAGTGTTTCCCTACTTTCATGCCCATCTAACTCTTTTTCAAAATCCTTCACTGATTTAGTAATTCTATACAGAATTGCGATGAACGACTGTTATGATATCTGCTCTGCAAGTGGGGCTCCTCGATTCAAAGTTTTTCTTCTGTTTGCGTTATGATATTTGTTCTACAAGTGGAGCACCTCGATATTTTCTGTGCAAAGGAGGGAGGCGTTGGGGAATAACAAGCTCTGCTCTGTAGCTACTATTCTTTCCACAATAACATAGCTTAAAATATGTAGGTTTTCACAACATAGCTAATTTTTTATATACACTGCAAGAGAATTTTGAGACCCAGCTACACTTGGTATACATAGCTACTGTTTCCTTTGATTACTTCTCATTCAACCAATTAATTGACAAACTCAAAACATAAATAAAAAAGAAACACTGCAATATACAACTTTCTGTTCAGCAGCTAACAAATATACAGCTGTCTTTCAGATCACACAAATTTGTGCTACAATGAAATCCTCAGTATTATTGGCCAAGGTGCATGATATCAGGCCATGCAATATCTAAAAAAGCTCAGGCAACTAACTGCAATCTAAATCATAAGTGTTGACCTAATTTAACTCCCATCTAGCCCTTTTCAGAACCTTTCACTGATTCATTCATTCTACACAGAATTGCGATGAACTACTGTTACAATATCCCTTCTGCAAGTAGGGCACGTCGATTGAAATTTTTTCTTGCGTTTCCACTCTTTTATACAGTCTCCGTGGAAGGAATGAAGGCATTCCAGAATAACATAGCTCTGCTGATCTGCGGCTACTATTCTTTCATTGCATATGGCACAAACTGCCTCTGGATTCAGAAGCGGTTCGGAATTACTACGAGCAGCGTTAAGAATGTTAGCCCAGGGATTGATCAAGCTTCTTCTAGGAAGAGACCCATTGGCGGCAGGCGGCGCCATGTATCTATAGTTCATCCACCGAAGGCTCTCTTCGGTTAGGCTGGTTATGTGCGCCTGCGTGAAATATTTTGTACCGACAGCCACGTGATTAAAAATCACATTAAACTCCTTGAGCACCAAGTAAGGAACACAGGCAGGGACGGCCTGACACTTTACCCGCAGATAATCATAACCATCGTTGTAAACATAAGGATTTAAGACCATCTGTAGAGAACCTTGTCGGTTTATGACAGATGAGGTTGCGTGGGCTCTTACCAGATCAAGAATCGACCTGGCGTCCTCAGGGATATCAGTGTCCTCCAGTTTGGCCATGTTCATCCACCCGACCTTCTTCATTCTCCTGTAGGTTGGATGGCAGATGCGTAAAATGCTTGGCCGGCTCCCCGTCCTCTTGCAGATGTCAGCCATAACATCCCAGAAGGCCTTCACTTTATTGTAGGGTTGGTCCACAAGCCAGCAGAGTCGAAGCTCTGAGTTCAGCTGAGTATCATCCATAATTTTGACAATGGAAATCCTCAAGGATCAAAATGAGAATTGCGAGATCTAGTTCGTCATATTTATATGATGATGGAATGGAGGGTTGTAAGTAGGGTTCCCATGGACAGAAAACCAACCGTTGGAATACCTTTAATTAACGCGTCGAGCTACATTATTTTGTTTGTTCTACCTAGCTCTTTTCCATAAATGGCGTGGCGAGGTTACCCAGGCGAAAGTATGAAACATTCCCTTTTTCATATGGCGTCCATGAATAGCTACAAAGCATGTTCACGCGTTTTTTTTGGTAACTGGAGGTCCCCGGGTCTAAGCCTGGGTCCATAACATATTCACATGTTTCCGTAATGATTAACATCTTGTTCGTGCTCTCGTTCTCATGAGATGATGAAATTTGATGGGCAATTTGTTCATTACACGGTGATATTAGAGTCAAATAGGGTTAGAAGTCCCGTTTAACCGTTAAATTTTATGGGTGGAGAACAAAGTGATATACACATGGCTAGTTAGAGGTGAATTTTATGGGCAAATTATTTATTACAAGGTGATTAGATGAATTTGAGGGGCAAATTATTTATTACAAGGTGATTATTTAGTAAGTGAAAAAGCTATTTTATACATTTGTGTGTTAAAGTTTTGTATTGAAAGTGACAATTATCATTTTTGGTGTAGTTTAAAAATTAAACAATTTAAATTGGAATAGGCAAATTTTTTTATTGAAAAAATTTTAGAGGTTTTTCAAAATATAGGTTACAATGGTTAAGTTACGACAATTTTTAGACAACTCCATCATTTTCCACCTTCTTTTGATGGTCAACCATCCCTAAACCTTACCATTCAAATTTTGAAGAGAAACAATGGGAAAAAGGCTAACTTTATTTATTTATTAATGTTTTTTGTAAATATTATCAAATATATCAAACTTGAGGGAATTCAAATTAGAATTTAAAATTTGTACCATTGATTATGGATTTTTGTAAGAGTAATTAGATAAGTTTAGTTTATAATTTTTTAAATAATTTTTTCATAGAGTTTTTTTTTAAATGTATAGTTTCACTTAGTTAATGAGAACTTGCACCATGAAGTCTTATGAGAAAGGGTATTGGTTCATTCCAAAACACCCATATACTATAAGTTAACTACAACTTGCACCATGAAGTCTTATGAGAAAGGGTATTGGTTTATTCCAAAACATCCATATACTATAAATTTTGAAAAACGGAGTACATCTAAATAAAACTTAACCCCCCAAAGAATAAAACTTAACCTCCAAAGAATAAAATTAGCTACTGCCTTATATACTGTCTGAGCTATTCATGTTAACTACAATCAAGATACTTATTTGATGGGAATAATTTTCATACTTCCCCATGCTCCTCATTCCCTATAGCAAAAAATTAACCATCCAACATGTTATTTGACCATCCTTCATTATGAGTTGATTTCCAAACAGAACATGTAGCGTAATAATTGTTTCATTTCGCTTGGAAGTCGTGTGGACAAGAGAACATCAACTGATATTGTTGATTTAGATCATACATTGGTAATTACGATGTATTAATGCATTATGACATGGGAAGTTGCAGGGACGATGATAAATGGTAATAAAGCATTTTGACTTTGAGGGTAGTGAAGCATTGAACAAAAATTTACCCCTGTACATTTGGATATGAGTGCCAAAGCTAGGCATTGTTCACAACTAGGAAAACATTTTCGTCCTTCCTTAATGCTAGACTTGTTTATAGTATATGGGGATTCTCGAAAATTGATCTTTGGTCTACCTTTGAATGTATACCTGTCAAGTTTGGGTAATGTTGCAGTAATTAAAGAATTATTGTTTTTATTTAACGTTGGGACAGTAGCATTTATCAATGTTGAGTATATGTCTTTCGTTATTGGAGGATAAACAGGCGTTTGATGAATGATATTGCTCAAAGGAAATTTAAATGCAACTTTTCAATTTTTTTAATGACCAATATATTGCCTGACATATTTTGAATACCAATAGATATCATTGCTAGGTTAGCATCGTGCACTTCTCCACTTTATTCTTGCTTATGTTGGAGTATTTCAGTCATTTTCGTTAGTGGATATCTCTATTTCTTGTTGTTGGATTATCGATATTATTGGAAATTTTGTTTTCTCTATATAAACAATTGAGGCAATTGAGTCATAATTAGTTTTCAACCAATGGAGGCAAGAATATATATATAGAGAGGGAGAGCTAGTTTTAGTAATTGGGAAAATCACATATCAAAATAAGCAAGTTACCCATTTCAAAGAGACAATTTTGTTTTCTAATTTCACTTTGATGAATAAAGTTATTATATCTATTGGTTAATGAGCATAGAATGTGCCAAAGAGAAGATCGTAGAATTGGTAAAGCCTCAATAGGAGTAAATTGGCATCTCCCTAATCAACTATTTTCAAATAAGTAACAAAGTATTTATAGTGTAGATCGTATGTTTGTATTTTTTCGGCAACTACCATTTTACTTGGCATTATAGTCCTAATAAGAATAGCCATCCTCTCATATGGCAAGAGGAGACAATAATAAAGGATTTTTCATTAGGTTGATTTGGTACTAAAAATAGGGTGTTATAATTAAGCTTGAGAAAAAACTATAGAAGACAATTTGTTTTGGTGGGATGGGATACAAGTCCCATATTTACAATTGAGATAAGCATGTGCACAAAACAACTAATGTAAAAAAATATGATACAAAAAATACAGCATGATACAACAACTATTATCATCGATCAGTCCCTACACAAACTATTTCTTTCGATAGAGCCCATTATGAGTCTCCAAGAGCAGTTCTCCATCATCATTAGCTAACTTATAAGAGCTAAGTTTTATCAAGTTTTTAACGATGAGTGAGCCATGCCACATAGGTTCAAAATTTCTCTTCCCTAATTTTGCTTGGTCTTGGTCGTAAATTGAAACCAAGTCTCTTTCGAAAAATATCTAGGAATAGATAGTATTATCATATGGGGCTTTGAGTTGTTTCTTTTGCGTCTCATTTGTAAAAGCAACCTACCATTCAATTCCATCAAGACATTACAAATAAACAATCATCTCTTCTTCAAAACAAGTGTTCTGTAGGATCTCAATGGTGAGTTGTAACGATGGACTCTTGCATCCAATTGGAAATAATTCTTCAACTTGCAGTCAAGCTTTGATATGCCCAAAGAGAAAAAAACCACATGAGATGCCAATCCATCTTGCTTTTGTTAATTGTATAATGCATTATAGTCTTCAAAACCTTATCGTTGGCTTCTACTTGACAATTACAGTATGGGTAGTATGACAAAGACAATTATTTCCAAAGCCCTAATCTAGTGATAAGTTCTTGCATGAGCTAATTTTACAAATGAGATCCATCATTAGTAAAAATCTCTTTAGGCACACCAAACTTGGCAATAACGTGATTGAATAGAAAATAAAATGTAGTTTTAGTCGTGTTGTTAAATGTTGGCATCACTTTGTCCCTCTTAGTAACTTAATGGACATCCACAATAATGTAATGATGACCATGAGTTGAAGGAGGATTATAGTCCATAAAATTGATATCCCATTTTTCAAATGAACCCATGTAAACTACAAAATGAAGTGGAGCAAGGTGAGTACACATTTTCTTCGTGTGTAATTGATATGGATGACACTTTTTTATTGGATTAATAAAAATTTTAAAGGGAGTATGCCAAAGTATCATACACGCAATACTTTTTAGGTTGTAGTACACCAAAAAATATGACTGCCACATGCTCCAACATGGCAATCATTTAGTACGTGTTCATTTTCTTCATGAATTAAACATTGTCGGAAGATTAAGTTGATTCCTTAACAAATACAAAGTATCCCTAACGATGAAGTATATTTGGGATTGATGTTGGATTCAACATCATTGATCATGACATAAGTGAGCATCATAAAAAATTTGAGACTAGAGATAAACAAAAATACCTCCATACTAGGCAGAGAAAAACAAGTGTTCATCTTGCAATGATTAAAAAAAATAGTTTCTTCACTATGTTGGTTCTCGAGCGTGACCTTCTAAATTTAGAGATGTTATTGTTTAGCTATGTTTGTACCCCATTTTTATTGTACACTCATCCCACTACAGGGGTGTATGGGTCAACTATTCCGTAACAGGGGTTGAGGGGTGTTCCCCAAACAAAGGGGGTGCAAGAGAAAAGCCCCTAAAGGATTTGTTTGTGATTTTTATTGGCCAACATATTGTGGGCCCATGGTATTGGGTAACCCATAGTATTTTCCCATGGTTTTTCCCTTATGAAAGGAACCCATTGTAATCTGGTTGTGTATTGTATTGTAGCATTGTAAAACAATCTCTGTGATTGTGTAAGAGAGACTATGAGAGAGTTAAGAGGAAGTGTAGCGGGGTTGCTCCAGGTTGTATCCCTTCATTTTTTGTTGGTTGGTATAAAACAAAGGTCTGGCAATTTTTTTGTGGACGTAGCCCATCTTGGGTGAACCACGTTATATATGTGTCTCTCTGCTAATTTTTTTAATATTTGCATCGTGTTAAATTGTTATTGCTTTGAGATCCTTTCTTTCTAATAATTGGTATCATATCCAAAAGGTCTATTTGGTCAGTAAACTCACAGCAAACAAGGTTTCATGGTTTGAGTGGGAGAAATGGAAGAAGAAGGAAATTTTATGGTCGATAAATTTAACAGCCAAAACTATGAGTTATGGAAGATACAAATGGAGGACTATCTCTACCAGAAGGATTGTAACGTCCCCGACCCTCCGATCGACGAAGAGGACGTTACCATAACATTAAACATCGAGGCTAAAATCCCCATGAACATGAACATACCTAAAAATTGAATAAAATGCAAATTTGAACTAGAACATGCACAGATACATAATTATTTATCATACACAACGGAAGTAAACATACATTCATTCATTCAACATGTTCATCATAATTTATTAATAGTAAGTATGATTGCAGATGTAAAATAGACAAGATTACTTATCTTATAAAGAACTCATCCCGCAACCAGCTACGTCACTGCAATGTTCCACCCAACCATAGGCCAGTGTGCTCCTTAATCTCTCAGCAATGCTGCAACCCCCGAGCTGGGCATGATTCCCCAAGGAATAAGGAACAAGTAGGTTTACACATAGCCAAGGATACACAACACACAGCCAAGCCAACACAGTTGGGTTTGTCAGGCCATTAAGGAGCTAGGAAAGGCTAAGTGCTAAGCTGGTGAGCTCATTGAAGAGCGAAGGACACCTACACCAGAACTAGCCTAACTTCTAGGACACCCACACACACCCAACACAAGGAAATCAGTCCCTTATCTGCTACACAGTCCCTCAGGCCCTTACCTCCCTTTCAGTGCTATTCAGGGGCTGTGGAGAAGAAATCCAGCCCTCTAGCTCTATCTGTATGGTTCCCAAACACACCATGTTTTTCAAGCAACCCAAGCCTTCATTCCCATTCCAACACAGTCCAAAGACCAACCATTGCATACACGTAGCCAACCAAGCGATTCACAGCTTGGACAAGGAAATCAATTTCTGGGTCATTCTTAGCCCTATTGTGGTCAAAATGACTCCGTAACAACCTACATCAGCTCCAAAACATAATGGAACCACATCCACTAGCAATGTGGGGAAAACCACTGCCCCGGCTCAACAATGAAGTGACGGGAAAAATTACACATTCCGAAAGTCCATATGGAAACACATATACACAATAGAAAAATCGTGAATGGCCCTTCACAGGGAAATCGTTGTGACAAAAAATGGCTCTCCTGCTTGCTGCGTGAGAAAAAAAATAAGGAATCCCAATCGGTGCATGAGGAGAATAATCACTGCCCCCTATGTGAGGCTGGGAAAAGTAGTCGAGAGTATGGGAGAGTGGAGAGTCCGCATGGAGTGATGGCGATGGTGGTTTTCTTGTCAACATGAGGGTTAACCTGCTGTTGGAGTGTGCATGTGGGAAAGGACTGGCAGTCCTGCCACACTCCACTCCCCAGCCATAACTGCCCCAACTAACATCAAAACTTGTTTAATGGTGGTAGTTGGATAAGACAAGGGAAGGTGAGCAAGTCAAAAGGGTTTAACAGGTGACACATGGCTTTTCCCCATAGGTTCAAAGTTTAATAATCCCCCCTCCTTGTCCTTAGGAAAATCATGCCCTTTTCATCATGGTTGCATTGACATAGCTAGTTGGGGTTCATTTTAATTAAAGTGCATATTTACATGATGTCGAAACTAATATGTGTTGTATATCACGATATACCATCGGCAACGATTTCAATCGCCAAACATAACACATCCAAATCGATGGTGGGGCTTTCGGCCTTTAGCTCCACACCACGATTAATTACAATATATACATCATATACATTTAATGCAAACGGGGTCAAAAACGGGGTGTTACAAGGATATATACCTACTATTGGGCACAAAAACAAAAAAAAATAACGACTATGAAAAATGAAGAATGGGAGGTTCTTGACATAAAGGAACTGAGAATAATACGACTATTCCTGGCTTCGTCAGTGGTACTAAATATATCAAAAGAAAAGAAAACAGAGGGTGTGATGAGCACATTAGCTAATCTCTATGAAAAAACCTCAACTTTAAACAAGGTATTTATAATGAAGTGTTTATTTAATATAAAGATGGCAGAAGGTGGATCTGTTGTTTACCATTTAAATTAATTTAATATGTTTACCAATTAGAAAATTTCTATAAAATTGAAATTTGATGATGAGGTTAGGGATATTCTAATCTTGTACTCATTTCCAGAAAGATGGAACAACTTGGTCATGGTTGTAAGTAACCCCGTCCCTATTTCAAACACTCTTAAATTTGATGATGTTGTTGGTGTTATTCTTAGTGAGGAAATGCGAAGAAAAAGTGTTCAGGTGCACAGGGTACTCCCAAAAGACCGAACACCTTGAGCAACTGCTTCACA
The DNA here is from genome assembly GCA_001517045.1 of Pseudotsuga menziesii. Classification (NCBI taxonomy): domain Eukaryota; kingdom Viridiplantae; phylum Streptophyta; class Pinopsida; order Pinales; family Pinaceae; genus Pseudotsuga; species Pseudotsuga menziesii. Next base: position 1,085,314 of record LPNX010463499.1, on the reverse strand, counting down.
AAAATAGATCACAGATCAACACACTGATGTTTGTCACATGGTTGAAACCCTCGAGAGGAAAACAGTCCATGGCCCTAGCCAAATAGCTACTTGGAGCAATCTATTATGCAAAAGAAAGAAAGCTAGATGAGCTTCTCATAATCGATCAACTAGCCAAGGACCCTCTAGGCTCTTTAAATAGAGATAATAGACCAATCGGGTGTTAAGCCATGGATCAATGGTAGGTATGATCTTAGAGAAGTTGAACCGTCAGATCACTCTATGTCTAGAACATATCGTGACCTTCGTATTATAATATTTACAAATGCATACTAATGCATACTAAAGAAACACACTTTTACCTAACAGATATATTACACAAGTTGATCTTAACTAACTCCTAAGTGTCTAAATATCCTAACAAAAAGCACAGGTGAGACATCAGGTATTGCCTTGAACATGGAGAGCAAGGGAAGACAAAAGGAGAGAGGAAGGAGCCCATGTAATCACACCAAGTCTAGAAAGGGAAGAACCAAGGCTAGATTTTTAAAGATAGAGTACTAGAACTGTGTTAGGAAAGGACATCTGAAGAAAGAAGAAAGGAGACGGGAAACAAGAGACTAATCATGAAGAAAATGTAGCAGGTGATGTGTTACAAAATCCTTTGATTCTTGCATTAGATAGTACTTGTGATTACTAGGTACTAGATTCAAGGGCTTCATGTCATGCTACACCCTATAGGAATTTTTTCATGATTATGTTCGAGGTGGTTTTGGACATGTTTTATTGGTGGATGATGAACCATGTAAATGTTTGGAATGGGTAAGGTACAAATTAAGTTAAATAATGGAAATGAATGGCTTCTAAAAGATGTAAGGAATACTCCTTCTATGAAAAGAAATCTGATCTATTGTTCAATATTAATCACCCTTGTAACCTAGGGTCTGGGGTTACCAACTTACTACTAACCTTGCAGATAATCAACAAGCTGTTGGGATGGTTAATGATTAGGGCCCAAATAATCTCCATTAATCGTGTTTTGTATTTTTTAAGGTCAAACTAAGGTGTATGCGACTATGAATATAGGCAACCCACGTATGCTGATGTATGCGGGTTGCAATGCAGATAGTTGCGTATAGTACGCGAGTTGCAATGGAGATAGTCGCGTACAGTACACAGGTTGCAATGGAGATATGGAGATAGTCACTATGCAACTCAACACTTAGAAAAATTATGTAGCAAGCTGGTTTAAAGGTAAATGCATCCCAATTCATGAACATCTATAGTGTTTTGACAAACTTCAATCCTAATATGTCCTTTTGTGTACCAACATAAGGAATGTCAGCACTCGGATGGAGAAGTGCCATTTGGGTTGATAACAAATGCCCCCTAATGTGTGAGGTCAGAGGGAAACGATGGCTGAAATACATTATAATCATTATCTTGGAGAGATCAGAAGTCCAATGGAGCAGAGGAAGTACCTGAAACAAATACATAGTAATGTCATATACAAAGTCACGTCTGAGGATGCCATGTTCAATATACTGGAACACTAGCTCCTTTACAATATTTCAGTACATCATATGATATGGGTACAAGACCACATATATTAAAAAGGTGGATCAAAACCACAATATACAATAATGATGAGTCTTCAAAGATCTGGAAGTTGTGTAAGTGATCACAACATAAGCTTGCGCAACTTAGGCCATAGATGTGAACCTAAGGTCTTCGTCAAAAACCAAAAGGACCAGTACAATACAGCCCATGTGAATAGATGTTATTGAAGTCGAACATGGATATGATTCAACATATTGTCAACCAATAGGTGATAACTGACAACTGAAGAAAAGGAATTCACCTATAATGAAAATGAATCTTGAGGTACTATCGTAAAAAACTCTAGGTCTTCATCGTCAGGAAGTGCTGATGAGAAACCATACTGTGATGAGGAAGGAAATAGATCCTCCAATGGATCACAAGAGTGACTAAGAACTGGGTAAAGGAAGGGATATGCAAGTAATAACAGATAGGACAATGATGGAATCAGGATATAGATCAGATGCAGGGCTAAATCCTTGAATAGTGAGCACAACACAAAGATGACCCAAGGCAGTTTTTAACTTTGTAGATAGTACAACTAGACTTATCTGTCATGTAGGAGACATGATCTGATTCCCCAAGTATAACTGACAAGAGGAGGAGTAATAAACTCGAAGTAATAGTTGAACTAAAAGTGAACACTGAAACATGAGTATCGAAAAAAAAGAGAGTGCTATGTTCAAGGAAGACATGCTTCCACCGACTCAGAACCAAAAGAAAACTTATTCCTTATCTTTTCTGTTAAATTTTAATGAGTCCCGGAAATTCAACTCAAGTCTCTCTTCATTTTTTACAAGCTTGAAGACAAGATGGAATAATGCTTAATAGTGTCACTGATTCGTGGATTTTATGAGCCCGAACTAGTACATGCTCACTTGGTGTTTTCATGTTTAGAGAGTCTTAAAACTCTGAAGAAGACTCCAAGGGGGTCCTTTTTCGTCCAATTTAGTCTCCTAAGTTTGAAAAAGTATAAAACATACCATAGAATAACTCTCTTAACTTCCATAGAAGAAAAGGTGAACCTTTTTCATACTTAGTCAGGGAGGTCCGAAAAAGGTTAAATTACCACCTACCCAACGCTCCTTCAAGAGAACCATATAGCTTGAGTTTTACGAGTGTGAAGGAGAGCAAGATCACTTGAAAAGATCCATTTGAGTATGAGAAATGGGGCTTACAACAATAAATTCGATGTTTTGTTTTTGGTGTTTAACAAGCATGACAAAGACATGGAGTACACTTGGAATCTTTTTCATGTTTAGGTCCAGAGCATGAAAAAGAGAAAACTGAGCTCATACCAGGTGTTTCTTTTTTGTAAATTTAGTCCCTTAGGTCCAGAAAAGTGAAAAACCTATACCTGAGAATACTCTTCTCAATTCCGCAGAAAAGAGAGTGATCCTTTCTCGTATTATTCCACATGGTCCAAGAAAGAGATAACCTACCACCAATGCAGATACCCATTCACATATTCTTAAAATGCTTGAATGGACAAGTTTACTTGGTAGTCAAGTCTATTTTGAGGAGTTAGATCTGGGCCTAAAGAAACTCCATAATGGTGGGGATTCTTATAAAGGGATAGCTTGTAAAAAGAGACCAAAATGAAGCTTAATATGGAGTGAAAAATAGCTAAGAAGACTCCCCTGAACCTATGAAAACTGCAACATGAGTATCAAAAGACAATAAGTGGTTCTAAACAAGGATACTCATGTGAGGAAAGTCCTATCCATGGAAGAACAATGACATAAATGAGGTACTAATGGTTAAAAATACCATAGTTCGTGGTCAAAGTGGTAATGATAGGATTAAGATGGATTAGGTATAAATGCAAAATGCATGTGAAATGACCAAAAACCATCCTATCTGAGCAAAAAAACAACTTTAAATGACCATAGACCTGTCACATTGAAGAAAAAAGATATGGTATTAGTTTGATTTTTATATAAAAAGTGTGAACTATAGGAAAAAGCCACTTTTAAAATAATATTTCTATAAACAGTTCAAAATAGAAATCAAAACTCACCATTTGATTTTTTACCCAAAATAAACAAGGTTTACCTCTACCTTTGATTGCTCGTTGTGGAAAACTCGGTGGAAAATTCTCGAAACCGCAAGTTTCAGGTAAAACTACACTCCATGCTCTTTCATTTGATCCAAGCAAAATTTAATTTTTAGCTAAATTTTCATGTTTTTCTACATCCTCAAAGAAAGAACGATGTGTATGCAGGTATGGTATATCAACAGTTGCGTACATGCGTTCTGTATGTGGGTTGCCCGAAGGCAAGTGGCATACAATACGCGACTTATCTAAAGGACAGTCGCGTACACTGCGCGAGGTAGAAAAAAGCTATGTAGGGCCAAAAAATAAACTTTTTATATGAATTTAATGGTTGATAAATGGCTTGTTATCAAATTGAAATATGGTGCTTGAGTGGAGGGAGAGGGAACATCAGGACATGGACCAAGAAGCTCTACAATATGCCCCCATGGTAAATGATTTGCGGCAAAGTGGGTTATTAAAATTATTTTGTACCCCACCTATGCGATCAAATGTCCACCTACTAGAGTTCTTAATAAACTATTGGGATCACGATCTTGGTATATTTGACCTTCAAGGTGAGTTTCTAGAGGTTACTTCGGAAGATGTCTACTTTTTCTCTGGTTTATCACGATGGCGAGCTGTGGTTAACTTGGAAGGTACCAACAGAAGCGGTGACCTTCTAAGTGTACAGAACTACATAGATATATACTGCAAGTATGGAACTCAAAAGAGGGGTACCTGGCCCTATTTTTCATATTCACAGCTTGTCATTACAGGTGTTGGTGAGTACTATAGTGAGGGTTTCAGGGTCATCATCACTTCACCTTGCAACATGGAACCAAATGAGACTTGCAGTAGACTGTCTACAGGGAGTTGTATATGACTGGTGTTCGGGAGTAATCTCGATAATGAGGAAGCATCTCTTTGATTGTAAAAGAGGCCAACGGAAATTTTTTTGTTATTCTAGCATATTGGTGGCCTTTTTCTTTGAGAGGGTGCGTGGTTTGAGTCCTACAGTACCACTACCAGTTCATTCTCCTCGTCAGCCTAGACTGAGAAGGTGGGGAGAAATATTCCTCTGCCAGGGAGGCGGTGGATCAGTTCAGAGCATATACGACGAAGACTTCTACTTTTGGTGGGAGCGACAGTTACCGGCACTGGAGCAGTTTCCATATGCTAGACTAGATTTCTGAGGTGAAACCGACCTTGTCCTCCCTCTTGGAGGAGCATGGGGAGAGTCAGGTAATTTTGTTTTCAAGTTTTAAATTTTTTATGAATAAAAATATTTAATATATATACATATGTATAAGAGTTTTTAATCCTTTTAAAATGTTAAAATGCAGATATTGGACTAATCTGCCTTGTTGGGCATCCACGCATGTATGTGCGTCTTGTGGTGGGAGAGGACCAGGGTTTGATTAGGGTTCTTGAGGGAAAGCTGTCTAGGCTTACCCAAATAGTACCTACATTACGCATTGAGCATATCCCTGTGGCTATGCAGGAGCTAGTGCTTGGTATACCACCTGTCTGGATACGCCTTATGAGGTGGGTAGCTAGATCAGTACTTGTATATATTGATGCCATTGAGGATGCTATATCTGAGGAGGTTGAAGAATCCCAAGAGTAGGGTGATCGGGATGATAAAGGGGACCAGGGTGGTCAAGCGTAGACCTAGGAGCAATTTATGGACTTTGATCCATTTTTTGTATATTTTGTGTATATTATACAATTATGACTCGATCTGAGGATCAGAAACTCAACCTATCTATATCGACATATATTCACACACACACACACACACACACACACACACACACACACACACACACACATATATATATATTGTCGGTTTTATTTACATATGTTTTGTAATGTGTCTGCTGTATATTTTTATGCAAAATGTGTTAAGTGTCAATACAAGATATAATTGGCATATGCATCAGTTAATGAATTTTGATTTCTTGGAATATGATTGAATGTAATAAACTCAAAAGCTCTTTCCAATAACCTAACTTGCATAAACTGACGTAGTAAAATATGGTTCTGCACCTGATAAGCTCGATTGAGCTGGGAAACCACCAATTGAGAGTCAATTCGGACTTCCAGCTAAGTGATACCATGTGACAAAGCATCCCATAAAATCTCAATGACAGCCCTGTATTCAGCCACATTATTGGTAGCAGGACCTAAGCAAGCGCCTCCAGAGGTAAGTAGCTATCTCAAGGGCAAGTAAATGACCCATGCAGCTGAAGCCAGGTTACAAGTGTGGTGACTGGCGCCATCAACGAAACCTACAAACCACTTAGAAGACATCTATAACAACCAACAGATGGTAAAAAAACACAAACTGGTGAATTGTTGTACATAAAATACATACAATAAAACACAGGAAAAGCGTTAATCCTAAGCATAGTACTTTTTCAAGTAGAGCCCATTTCTAGGCTTAGGCATCTTATTCCCTTCGAAATCTGTTAATTCATATGCACCTTTCTTCAACACCTTTGACACGACATAAAGCCCTAACCACATAGACCTGAATTTTCCTGCCCCCAAGGGTTCTTTGTCCTGATCCCAGAGCAAGACAAGATCCCCTTTAGAAAAAATTTGAGGCTTGACTAATTTATCGTATTGGTTTTTTACCTGATTTTTATGATATTCGTTTACTGTCAGCGCATCTCTAAGTTTCTCATCTAGATGTTCAAAATGTAATAAATGGTCTTCCACCTAAGTCATATCAAGTAACACAGGAATACCAATCGTTAAGGATGGGATTTCACATTCGATTGGGGTGATCACTTCCACTCCATGAATGAGTTGGAAAAGAGAAAACCCTATAGTAGTTTTCACATTAGTCCGATATGCCCAAAGTGCAGGATACAACATGATGTGCCAATTGGAACGAGCTACATTAATAGTACGTTTGAGAATAGTCTTCAAAGTTTTATTTATAGCCTTGACTTGACCATTTGCTTCAAGATAGAAAGAAGATGAATGTTCTTGTCTAAACCCTAGCATAGTGATCAGTTCAGTCATCATACTATTCTGGAAGTGACTGCCATGGTCAGTGACAATCTCTTTAGGGATACCGAATCATGCAATAATTTGGTTGAAAATGAAAAAAGCTACAGTTTTCCCATCATATTCATAGCTGGGCATTGCCTCTACCCACTTCATGAAATAATCTACAGCGAAAATGATATGTTTGTGCCCCCCAGTCGAGACTGGGTTGCATGTCACGTAATCTATCCCCCACTTCGTGAAGGATCCCACTGAGATGACGGGAAATAACGGAGCAAGATGCGACCACGTCTTTCTGGTGTAAAGTTGATAAGGATGACAATGCTTCACAAATTCTACACAATCTTTAAAGATCACGGGCCAAAAATAACCGGCAACACTTTTTGGCCAAATTTGGTGATGAAAACCTGATTTTTTACTCATGTGCTAGATAGAAGGCCTCAAAACGCATATATGCCATGTGAATTTTGACTTACAGTAAGAAAACAAATTGTAGAATATTATGTTGGATTCATAGTGATATTTTTTTTAAAATATTCCGATGTCATTTAATGTGTGAATTTTTGCATTTAGTGAACTGTGTGACCTTAAAAATTTGAAGAAGCTAATAAGTGGCTCGTGTCCATGTAGAGTAATTCAATCTTGCATTAATAATTTAAAAAAAATAAATATATGAGCATGATATACATAAAATGCAGTGTGATGTGCATATTTTTTTGTTAATTTTTTTTCGCATTATACAATTATTTATTATTTTTCGAAAGTGACCACATTCGATTTCAGCATCTTTTTAAACACATATTTGTCCACGTAAAGGAATTTTTTCTATTTTTTCAAAAATTGAAAAAAAAAAGATACCCTTTTGAAGAGTA
>LPNX010463499.1:967263-1077580 GCA_001517045.1 Pseudotsuga menziesii | reverse complement strand
GTAATTAAAAAATAAATATCATATGAATGCCAAAATGCGTGTATGATACGTCAATGGATAGAAGATTCGTTGGTGAATCTATCGGTATCAACTCCGCTCGGTTATGTGCTAGGAATGGCAGGGTTTACACCTCTGCAAGGCACAGTAAATTTTCCATTTGTTTGAATGAGGGCTAAGTCTGTTTTTTTAAGCCCTCGACCGAGGTATGAACCTCGACCGAGGGTTTGTAAAGCCCGTAATACCTTGGTCGAGGTATTTAAATACCTTGTTCAAGGGCTTGATAAGACCTTGGTCGAGATATTAAGACCTCGGTCGAGGGCTTAACAAGCCCTCGACCGAGGTGCGTTTTTCTATTTTTGCCGAAATGCGCTTGCCAAAAAGTGTTACCTAGGTCCGTGGATTCACCCCGGCACGTAAGATTTTCTGGGTCATTGCTAACCCAGATAAATGACCCCCACATGCTCCACTATGGGCATCATTTAGGACAGTCTCTGCTTATTCATCGGTAAGACATCGACACAAAATGGAATCTACCCCCCTACAATATAAAGTATCTCCAATAATGAGGTAGTTCTTGGCATGTACGCGTAGTTTATGTCGTTCTTCCTGTGAGAAGGCTGGAGGGTACTTCAAATTATGTATATAGACAAGTATATCTTCGTACCATGTGTCAGAGGTGGAAATAAAAAAGATATGCTCATCTGGGAATGAGTCTTCTTCAATGGCTACATCTTCCTCAACCGGAAATTCTACAATGAGCTTAGTAAAAACTAAGGATTTCTTGGATTTGGTGGATTGGAAATCTAAGTCAAACTCCTAAAGAATGACTATCCATTTATTGAATTTGCCTCCAACTATATGTCGGGACAAAACATATTGGAAAGGATTAACATCCGCCGCTACCGTCGCAGTCCTCAGTAAGATGTAGTGACGCAACCTCTGAATAGCATATACAGCTTCCAAGGCCAACTTCTCAACATGGGAATACCTAAGTTCAGGGTTGGCTAAAGCACGACTGAGATAGTAGATGACATGCTCTTGGAGCTTATCATCCTCTTGGATCAGTACTACCCCTATGGTCGACTCAGATGCGTCCAGATACAATATAAAATCACAAGAGTAATCTGGCAGGTACAATAACAGTGCCAACAACAAAGCTTTCTTTAATGCGTCGAATGCAAGTTGTGCAATTTCATCCCATAAAAATGGGGTGCCCTGTTCAACAGGCACATGAAACCTTTAGTAATATTGGCATAATTTACAATAAAACGTCAAAGGATGTTGGACTTCCCTTGCAGGCTTTAAAGCTACCTGATAGAATGAGGAGGAGGCAGATTTATGATGGCATCAACTTTGAAAGGATCCACCTGAATGCCTTTGTTGGAAACAATGAATTTGGGCAGTCTCCCTAACTCGACACATAAAATGCACTTGTGGGGATTCAAGGGAATTTTGTAGTATCTGCATCATTCAAAAATCAAACGCAATTGATTTGTGTGATCGATCCTCTTACAAGAATGTCCTGGAAGATCATCAAGGCAGGGTTCGACAATGGCTTTAATGTCGTGAAAGGAAAAATCCATTGCCCGCTGAAAGGTTTCACCTGCATTTTTAAATATAAAGGGCATTTTCTTGTACGCGAACGTACCCTAAGGACAAATAAAAGTTTTTTTATGTTGGTCTTCCGGTTTAATTTGGATTTGATTATACCCGGAGAAACCATCTATAAACTAAAAGACTTCACTTCCCACACAGGCATCAATAATTTGATCTATAAATGGCGTGGGGTAGTTTTTCTTGGGACAGGCTTTGTTTAGATCTCGAATGTCAGTACAAATGCGTATAGTCCCTTTCTTTTTTTCAACATGAACATGGGTGGATACCCATTCTGTCAAAGGTATGGGGTAAACGAAACCAGATTTCAGCAATTTCTCAACTTCAGCCTTAACCGTTGCCGCTTTACGTGGGTTGAAAGGTCTCAACTTTTCTCAAACGGGTCTAGCATCAGGGTAAGTTTGGATTTCATGCTTGACTATTGATGGATCGATGCCTGGCATCTCCCCATATGACCAGGAAAATACGTCGTGAAATTCCTTAAACAAGGCTGTATAGATCCCAATCTCCTTCGGAGAGAATTTCGCGCTGATGTGTACATTTTCCACAATGTTTGGGTTTGCAGATATGTTAATAGGAATCGTAGCGGGGTCATATTCCCCTTAGAAAATATTCCTTCCCTTGGTAAGGGATTAATAGGTGCATCAACATCACCTTCTAGTCTCATATGAAACTCCTGGTTCTTGATCCTGGTTAACTCTAGAAGAAAATAGGATCGATGGTGAAGATATTCGTAGATCTTATCTCATCCACACATGGCTTCCAGAATGGCTTCATCCAAAGGTAAAACCATATCTAAGCAATCTCTAGAATGCAAAGAGTTAGCTGCCCAAGCAGGAAGATAGGCTTCTTTCGGCTCCTCTGAGACTGTGAGAGGGACAAGAATGGGATCAACAGTGGTATGAACAATAGATTGATAAGCTACTTCCACTACTGATGAGGGAACTTCAAGTTCATGGTGGGAAGGAAGAACCCAAGGATCTGTTCTATCAAGAACCATTGCTATAGACTTCCCTACACTAGTAGAACCTAGATAATTAATCAGAGCTGGAATGTTAAATATGCCCATCAATGATGTGTACATTCCATCCCCTAAGATATCTAAAGCAGGTTTAACCTGATCAACCAATGGTACGATGGAATCGTTAGTTTCCACGCAGCCTTTTCTAGTAAAACTGATTTGGTCTACAGTAACCAACTTCCCTTTGTGTGGAAACAATACCACCTGAAATACGGCCGATGCAATCACTGAAATGGGATAAGTCCAACTTATCCCCAAGAGAAAGTTATAATCCAAAGGTGCATCAATCACCTCTACCTCAATAGACACTGCTTTCCCTGCTAGCATAATTTTGAAATCTCGTAGGATACCATGTGCATGAAATGACCTTCCGTCGAAAGTAGTAAGTAGGGTGTTCGATGGAACCAGCTCTTGAGATCCAAGAGATTTCCAACAAAATAGGGACATGAAACATGTAGAAGCACCCTCGTCGACAACTTCCCTTCCAATGGTCTTTCTGCCATGGATGACATCTATCGATAAGGCTACATGATATGGCAGGCGAATTTTGACATCAGTCGCCAAGAGGCTCGATGAGTCCATACTGCTTAAGGCTGCTAAGAGTGCATCTCGTTGCATGGAACAACTCTATAACACCTATAAAGTCGACATCGCACAAGGATTCTGGAATAAATCTTCAACTATGGAGTAGTTTTCTGCAGCCCTAGCATTAGGATTGTGCAAGGTTTTCTTGAAGACACCTTTCGGTATCTTGGGCATAGGTTCGGCAGGCTTCTCAATCATGAGAGGGTTGGAAGTTTCACCTATTGACTTACCCTTCTCCGAGGCCTCTGTTTCATAGTTTTTTGTTCCTAGTATGAAGTAAATTCTGGGATCGAACCATGTTGATATAATTGGGGTCAAGAGCATTTGGGGTGCCCCCTGCTGCATTTGAAGCTGAAGCAGAATTCTGTCCTTGGGGAAAAGGATCCTTTAGGACAGCCGGTTGTTGGCCTTTTAATAGCTTCTAAGCTTGTTCCATAAGGGGAAATGGATGGTTCAAGTGATCTTCATGGCACAACTTATATGGGAATTTCACCTTCTTCTTTTCTTTTTTCCCCCCTTCAGCATTGTTTGTGGGCTTTTGCTTGTTTTGGTTTCCCTCACCCTTTTTTCCTTTCTTCTTTTTCCCACCGGGCTACTAATTTCCCTTCTGATAGGATTCTACAAAAACATTTTCATTCTAAGGTGAGGGGGAAGCCTTTGCTGCTCCACCGTAGAATGTTTGACAGACAAATCATGGAGTTGTTTAGCCAAAGACTCTACAGTGGGAGATTTCACAAAACCAACCACACCATCAGCATGGGGTCTAGGCTTAGGTTTCTCTACATTGTGCCATTGTGCATTGGCCTCGGTGCTTCAGGGATAATTTCATATAGAATCCTAGACTGAGAATATATCAAATCTAGCTTCTAGTCCCTGAGGATAGATTCTTCTTCATTGGTCACTCCGTAAGTAGATACATCCTTAGATATATATGGCAATAGGGATTTAAGGAACCATTCTAATAAGAACTCAGGAGAAATAATGGCTTTGATAAGGCTCTTCGGTTTTCTCCACTCTTGGATGTGATCCGAAATATGAGTGGACTTGTCCTGCCGAAAGGTAGACAACAAGTGTGTCCCGAAATCATATCGGACAAGAAGTTGGAAGTAACTAAGGAATACATTAGCCAAGTCCCAAAAACTGTTAAATGCAGGAGAAGGAAATTCAATATACTATTTTGTTGTAGTACTAGTTATAGTTCTTTGGAACAGCCTCAACCAAACTGAATCCTTTTTCAATGAGTTAGAAGAGCACCACAAATGGAAAGTGGTGACATGAGCTCCTGGATCATCACAAACTTTTTCTTTGAATTTTGGGATATCCGAGGGCATCTTGGTAGGGACGGGTGGCTGGGAGGAGTTACATCTCACCAGGCCATTCATTAGTTTCGACAAATCTGGAAAATTTAATGTTTCCAGGAAAGGGAGATTGGGTCTAACCGAAGCACTAAAAGTACCAATTTGGGGATTAGAGGGACTTTCCCCTGTATTCCCATATGTGAAGGTGGGGTTGCCCCCTGCTGCTAGTTGCGAAGTGGTTGGGATGATTTGGAAATGAATTCATCCATAAGCTAGCATATTTTTTATGTGCAGTGCAGTGTATGAGGTTATAGCTACCCCAGTTGAAGCTGGGGTTTGGAACATAGGAGCAGGTATCCCTCCACTGAAAAGAGAAAAAGGAAATCTTGTGAAAGGATATAAAACCAGAGTTTGAAAACCTTGACCGTAAGGATTAGGGTTTTCAAACTGCACCCCTACATATGCGGGTGTTGGGCCTATGTATGGATTTGATGGGGGAATGTGCCCCCCATTCCAAGGAAAATCTTGGATAAAATCCAAGGACACTATACGACCACTCTGAGCAGTGTGTGCGAACGAAGTAGGGACTGTAGGTACACTAGGAATCCTAATGACCATACCACCAGAACTATCTGCTAAACTTGTGGGAGCTGGTGGTTGAACCACCCGACTAGCTGGAGTTAATGGTGTAGTAGGTATACTTGTTCTAGGGGCACCTACCAGGGGAGGTAGCACCCCTTTAGCTAGAGTGGATGAGGTGGAAGTAGAAGAACTTTCTCTTGCAGTAGACATTATTCTTCCCAAAGAGACACCAACCATGGGTGGATTAAAAGGACACACCTGAACGATCACATGATCGTTTAACTTAGTTAGAGGTGAATTAAAGTTCCTTGCAAAATTGTCAGCCTGCAAGTCTTCTATCTCAACTGTGTTTAAATTAAAACGGTTTTCCCTAAGTTCTAGTTCACCCAGAACATCACGAACTCCTATTGGTTAGAAATAACTATCTGTGTCCAATCTCCGCCTTTGATGGGGAGGTGGAGGTTTCAATGTGATAAGCGGAGGAAGGTTTTGCAACCTTTGTGACCTTTTGACAGATTGGTCCTCCATGATTGTAGATTTGACTCTTCACACCCTAAGGTCAACTAAAAAAATAGATAAACCACAGAGCAATCAATACAAAATTTCCTAAAGTCTCAACAATCACAAGGGGTATAAGATATTCTTTCCTAAAGAAAGTTGAGAGACAGTTTCTTGGCGTCCCTGAAGAGGTTCTTAGGCACAAGTGGAAGAATCACCCACCACCCTCCTACACTTTCAACAAGGGTTACCTTCGAAGACCATCCAAGGTGAACAAGAAATAGCCTTCTCGTTTACCTATGTATAAACCCTAGATGTCCAAGAGACTAGAGGCTACCTTAACTATATCAATAGTCTGGGGGGACAGTCGCAAGCCTGATTCGTATGCATGGGCAGGGTACCAAAGCCGAAAACTCTATCTAGGACAGAATATCCAGATGCGTAAAAACCTTTGTCTATGTTTTGACAAGGAATCAGAGGGTTATCTCCTCAGTCTAAGCCTCCACGTGGCCTCATGCTTAACTCCTGTTTGAGAGGAGATTCCCAAATACTATCAACACAGAGAAGGAATTAGCTATCAATTGGCCAACTACGTCTGAATTTAAGTACTTATGGGGAGTTTACATTTCCTATCCCACAAGTATAGCCTAAGCTAGTAGGTGTATGACCCTATAAAACAAAACTTACTAATAAATTTTAAATTATAGCGTTCATTTTAAGGGTTGTTCATTTTAAGGGTTGTTCTTAGTTAGAGGGTAAGTGGTGTGAATGACTATGATATTATAGAGTCGATAAGAAAACTAAAAAAGGTGTATAAAATGAATTCCAAAGCAAATTATAACTACTTAGAGCAAGCTTCTTTTTTCTTTTTGTAAATATGAACTAATTAAATCACAACTAAGAGAAAGCTAAGACTTATTTTTTGTCATTTTTGATATTTTATTTGAAAACTGAAAATAGAACTGCAATATGCAATTCAAATGCAAATGTTTCCAATGTTTTTTTTTCACTTTTCAAACTCTTCAAAAATTACTATGCACCTAAATGCAAAAATTCTTGAGTATGCTTGAATAATTAGACTATAATGCAAGCAAAATGAAGTATATTAGAGTTATAAGAACCAAAAATCAACCACCTAAGGAAGAGACTTGGAAAACACCTAGCTTGGGAAGAAAAAATGAATGAAATCCACCGAAATCATTAAAAGGCAAGTGACAAAACTGAAAGTACTTAGAAATATTACAGGGTACAAGTTATCTAAAATCCTAATCACTGATTCAGATACACAGCACTGAACCTATCACCTGAATAGGATAATCCACTTCAAATTGCTAAAAGAAAAAAGATTCAACCAACAACAACTCAAGGGCTTACTAAAAAGCACAAAGTATGGTGCACAGGGCTTTCAAACCTACAGTAAAATGCCAGCACTAGGAGACCCCAAAGCAAAGAAAAATCCAAATAAGACAGGGACAAGCAACCCTAACTAAAAATCTGCTGCTAAGAGATGGACACAACTATCTAATAGAACAACTCGCGTACTGTACGGTACTATTCAGTATATCAACCCGCATATATAGGTTTCTATACACGACTATGTAGCATAGCAACCCGTGTACCTGACAAACGTTTTTCAAAAAAATAAAAAATAATGAAGGTCTCTAAAACACTATTGCAAGTCAAAAAAAAGATATAAAACCATACACTGAATCAGAGCAAAGACCGGGCAAGTATCTATAGGACTAACCCATAGCAGGCTGGACTCCCCAGTGGAGTCGCCAATTCTGTTGTTCAGGATTAAGCAGCCTTGTAACCTAGGGTCTGGGGTTACCAACTTACTACTAACCTTGCAGACAATTAGCTTTACTAGAGAATAGAAAGGGAATAGGAAGACAGTCTTGAATTACCCGATTACTGACGGTTGATACAATCTTGATCTTCTCCCTCTCCTCTTCTCTCCAAAGCTTCCAAGGATGCACCTCTTTCACCTGTAAAGAACAAATTCTCCAAGTGATGTCTCATGCATGTATATATAAGAGGTTATATAAATGATATGTCAAATACATAATCAAATATATTCATTAACCACAATACTTGAAAGAGACTCAACACAATGTTGGAAGAAGAATTCTCTTTATTAACAATCAGTGAATGAGATAAGAATACAACACATCTTCTGAGACAAGGACTCCTCTGCAACCAAAGGACTCTGAGTTCTGCTGCTCCAAGACTTCTGAAGATATACCACTAGCATAAGTTTGGTCTCTAATCTTGATTGATTAATTCCCTCCCCAAGGCCTCTATTTATACTTTGGGAAATAGAGTGATTTAAAAGATTGGGGTGGTTGAAACAGTTGGGATAGTTAATGATTAGGGCCCAACTAATCTCCATTAATCGTGTTTTATATTTTTTGAGGTCGAATTGAGGTGTACACGAATATGAATATAGGCAAACCACGTATGCTGATGTACGCGGATTGCAATGCAGATAGTCCTGTACAGTGCGCGAGTTGCAATGGAGATAGTCACGTACAGTACGCGGGTTGCAATGTATATAGTCACATACGCAACTCAACACTTAGAAAAATTATGTAGCAAGATGGTTTAAAGGTAAATGCATCCCAATTCACGCCCATCTATAGTGTTTTGGAAAACTTCAATCCTAATATGTCCTTTTGTGTACCAACATAAAAAAATGTTGACACTTGAACGGAGAAGTGCCATTTGGGTTGATAACATGATCTCAATAGGGCAATTGGGAGATAGCAGTTGTTTGTCTACATTTGGAAAAATGTGGTGGAAGATGACTAAAGGATCACTGGTAATAGAAAAAGGATATAGGATACGTACATTGTATTTATGTCCACACAATATTGATTATTCTATCTCTGTGGCTTCCACAGAAACAGGTGCAATGTTGTGGCATCATAGTCTTGGACACATGAGTGAGAAGGCAGGTTCTCCACTCAAGGAAATTGCTTCCAGATCTTAAGCAGGTAATTTTGGAATTCTGTGAGAACTATGTTTATGAAAAGAAAGAGTTATATTTATCCGGGTTTGGAAACAAAAGAATATTGAAAAGTCAGAGCTTGTGTATACAATCTCTCGATGTCTCTCGTTATTATGTTACTTTCATTGATTATGCAACTAGAAAAATTTGGGTTTATTGCATTAGACAAAAATCTGATGTGTTGGATAGTTTTAAGAAGTGGAAAGCTTTGGTTGAAAATGAGAAAGGAAAAAGGTTGAAATGTCTCAAATATGATAATGGAGGTGAATACTGCAGCAAGGAGTTTGATAGTTATTGTTCATAGAATGGGATTTGTTGAGAGAAGATAGTCCTTAGAACACCATAAGAAAATGATGTGTCAGAAAGGATGAACATAATGATCATGGAGCGTGCAAGGTGTATGAGATTGCATGCAAGCTTTCCCTTACAGTTTTGGGTCGATGATCTAGATACTGCTATTTATTTAATAAACAAAGGGCCTTTAAGTGCTGCTAGATGGTGGAATTCATGGATGGGTAAAAAGGTAAACTACTCATTTCTAAGAACTTTTGTTTGTGAAGCATTTTTCCATATTGATAAATAAAATAAAACAAATCTTGATTCTAAATCTAAGAAATGTGCTTTTATTGGATATGACATTGATGATTTTGAATATCGCTTATGGGATTTTGAAAATAAAAAAATAATTAGGAGTAGAGATGTAGTATTCAATGAAAATATTATGTACAAAGATCAGTTGTAGGGAAAGAAAGAGGAAAAGGAAAACACATAGTACACAATGCTTTATGAAATCAAAGAGAATGAAGTTCCAAAGGAACGAGAAAATCAATAGTAGTAGCATGTACCTAAAACTCGTGCAAATGTAAGAAGATCTACACGGCTAAGTAGACCCCTTGAACGATTCTCTCCTTCACTGTATTATTTATTGATGACTGGTTCTGGTGAACCAGAATGTTATGAATAGGAAATGCAAGTAGAAACTAGAAATAAGTGGGAGAAAGGAATGAATGAGGAGATGGGCTCATTGGTAAGTAACCAAACTTGGGATTTAGTTGATTTTCATGTAGGAAAAAGGGCATTGTAAAATAAATGGGTTTACAGGTTGAAGGAAGAAGATGGAGGAAATAAGTAGTACAAGGATAGACTTGTTGTAAAGGGGTTTGAACAAAAGAAAGATACAGAATTTCATGAAATATTTTCTCATGTTGTTAAAATGACTTCAATTAAGACTATTTTAAGTCTAATGGTGGTAGAAGATTTGCATCTTGAACAATTAGATGTAAAAACAACCTTTCTCCATGGGGAGTTGTAGTAAGAGATTTATATGCAACAAACACATGGGTATGAGGTCAGAGGGAAGGATAGTTTGGTTTGTGGGTTGAAGAAGAGATTGTATGGCCTGAAACAAGAGTGAGTGGTATTTAAAATTTGATAAGTTTATGATAGAATAGAGTTATAGTATATTTCATTCTAACCACTCCGTGTATTTCAAGAGGATTGATAATGGAAGATATATTATCTTGTTGTTGTATGTGGATGACATGATTGTTGCAGGGTCTAACATGCAAGATATAAATGTGCTCAAAAGGACACTAGCTATATCATCTGTGAAAAAGGATTTGGGTGTTGCTAAGTGAATCCTTGGTATGAGAAGAACAAGAGATAGGAAAAATCGCAAATTGACATTGTTGTCAAGGTGAGTATATAGAAAAGGTGTTGGAGAGGTTTATAATGTAGAATGAAAAAACAGTTAGTACATCTTTGGCCAGCCATTTCAAATTAAGTAAGGAGATGTGTCCCAAGACACATGAAGAGGTAGAATACATGTCCAATGTTCCCTATTCATCAGAAGTTAACAACTTGATATATTCCATGGTGTGCACAAGACCAAATATTGCACATGCAGTGGGAGTTGTGAGTAGGTATATGAATAATCCAGGTAAAGAGCATTGGAAAGCAATACAGTGTATTCTCAGGTAATTGAGAGGTACCACTTCTCATGCATTATGTTTTGGAGGTTCAAACATTGTTCTACAGGGATATGTTGATGCAAATATGGAAGGTGATAAGTACAATAGGAGGAGCACCATAGGGTATGTTTTTACTGTAGGTGAAACAAGATTAAGTTGGATTTAAAAAATGCAAAAAATTGTTGCACTTTCAACAACAGAAGGAGAATATGTTGCTTCTACATAAGCTAGTAAAGAGATTATTTGGTTGCAGAGGTTCCTGGAGGAATTGGGTAAGAAGCAGGAGAATAGCAGGTTTTCCAATGAAATCCAGAGTGCCATTCATCTTGCAAAGAACGCATAATTTAATTTGAATACTATACAAATATAATTGAAGTACCATTTCATAAGATCTTTTCTGGAAGATGAACTATTAAAGTTGGAAAAGATACATACTATCCAAAATCCTGCAGGCATGTTGACAAAGGTAGTAACCAGAGAGAAACTCATTTCTTGCTAATTTTCATTTGGACTTCAATCATGAAGGTGAAGAAGAGAAATTTTACAAATCCGAGGTTTAGAGCATAGTCAAGCAAGTTCAGTCGTGGTGAAGTTGTTGTGATCAGTCTCCAACCGGGAGATTGTTGGTTGTGGATCCTGATTATTGTTCAATTGTGTTTGTATCCCAGTTTTACTATACACTCATCCCAGCTAGGGGGCGAGGGGGCCAGCAATCTCCAGGTAGGGATTCAAGGGCGAATCCCCCAAAGGAATATTTTTGGGATGTTTGCTGGCCAACAATTTGCGGACCCATGGTATTGGGTGACTCATACTATTTTCCCATGGTATTTCCCTTATAAAAGGAAAACATTGTAATCCATATATGTATTTTATTGTATCATTGTAAAACAATCTCGATGATTGTGTAAGAGAGATTGTGAAAGAGTGAAGAGCAAGTGCAGTGGGGTTGCTGGAGGTTGTATCCCTTATTTTTTGTTGGATGGTATAATAATAAAGGACTAGCAATTTCTGTGTGGACGTAGCCTATCTTGGGTGAACCATGTTATATATGTGTCTCTCTCCTAATGTGTTTAGTGTTTGCATCATGTTTAATCGCTAATTGTTTAATTGTTATTTCTTTGGGATCATGTTTTCTAACAATTGGTATCATATCAAAAAGGTCTATTTGGTTGCTAAACTCACAGCAAACAAGGGTTCATGGTTCGAGTGACAGAAATGGCAGAAAAAGGAAATTTTAGGGTCGATAAATTCAACAACCGAAATTATGAGATATGGAAGATGCAAATGGAGAACTATCTATACTAAAAGGATCTATACCTACTGTTGGGATAAAAATCAAAACAAATGAAGGATGAATAATTGGAAGTTCTTGATAGAAGGTCACTAACAACAATACGACTATTCATGGCTTCGTCAATGGCTTTCAATATCTCAAAATAAAAGAAAACAGAGGGTGTGATGAGCGCATTGTCTAAGCTCTATGAAAAACCCTTGGCTTCAAAAAATGTATTTATAATGACGTATTTATTTAATATGAAGATGTGAGAAGGTGGGTATGTTGTTGACTATTTAAATGTATTTAATATGTTTACCAGCAAGCTAAGTTCTATCAAAGTGAACTTTGATAAGGAGGTTAGGGCACTTCTAATCTTGGACTCATTTCAAGAAAGATGGAAAAACTTGGTCATGGTAGTAAGTAACTTTGTCCTTAGTTCAAACACGGTTAAATTTGTTGATGTTGTTGGTGTTATTGTTAGCGAGGAAATGCAAAGAAAAAGAACAGGTGAGACATTAGGTATTGTATTGAACATGGAGAGAAGGGAAAGACAAAAGGAGAGAGGAAGGAGCCCATTTAATCATAAAAAGTCTAAAAAGGGCAGATCCAAGACCATATTTGGAAACATGGAGTGCTAGAACTGTGGTAGGAAAGAGCATCTGAAGAAAGACTCCAGAGCTCGAAAGAAGAAAGGAGATGAGAAACAAGAGACTAGTCATGAAGAAAATATACAAGACTTGATGTCTTGAAATTTGCTTTGATTATTGCATTGGATAATACTAGTGATTACTGGGTAGTAGATTCATGGGCTTCATGTCATGCTACACCCCATAGGAAATTTTTTCATGATTATGTTCCAAGTGATTTTGGACATGTTTTGTTGGGGGATTATGTGTTGGTTGTGGAGCCTGATATTCCATATTTAGAGATGTTATTCAGTAGTGTATGTACCCCAGGTTTACTATACACTCATTCCCCAACTTGGGGTTCTAGACAGCGCCCCAAAAAAGGGGGTTCGTGGGCAGCGCTCTCGACAAATGTTTGTTGGCCAACAGTTTTGCAAACCCATGGTATTGGGTTAACTGTAGTATTTTTCCCATGGTATTTTCCCTATAAAAGAAAGCATTGTAACACAACTATGTATTGTAATATAGCATTGTAAACAATCTCTGTGATTGTGTGAGAGAGACTATGAAAGCGTGAAGAGGAAGTGCAACAGTGTTGCTACAGCTTGTATCCCTTCATCTTTCTGGATGGTAATAAAATGACTAGAAATTTAAGTGTCGACATAGCCCATCTCTTGAGTGAACCATGTTATATCTGTGTCTCTTTGTAATGTGTTTAATGTGTTTTTGCATCTTGTTTAATTATTTAATTGTGTAATTGTTATTGCTCTGCGGTCATGTTTTCTAACAATTGGTATCAGAGTCAGAAGGTCTATTTGGCTGGTAAACTCGCAAGAAAGAAGGGTTCCTAGTATGAGTGGTAGCAATGGCACAACAGGGAAATTTTACGGTCTAGAAATTTAATGGAAAAAACTATGAGTAATGGAAGATGCAAATGGAGGACTATCTGTACCAGAAGGATTTGTACTTGTCGTTGGGAGGAAAAGCAAAAAAAACGGTGACTATGAAGGATGAAGAATGGGAGGTTCTTGACAGAACGGCACTGGGAACAATACGGGTGTGCTTGGATTCGTCAGTGGCTTTCAATATTTTGAAAGAAAAAAACAACAGAGTGTGTGATGAGCGCATTAGTGAAACTCTATGAAAAACCCTCGGCTTCGAATAAGGTATTCTTAATGAAGCATTTATTTAATAAAGTTGTATCTAGATTTATCCCAAGCTAGGAGTGGTGAAAAATGTTTTCATCTTATAAGTTAATAAACAAAGAAATATCATTTTATAAAGTTTGGAAACAAATATCATTTTATAATGTTTGGTTAAATGTGGTCATGTACAACTGGGAGTTGGTAGCATCAAACGGTTTATCCCAAGTTAGGAATGGTGAAAAATGTGTTCCATATTATAAGTTAATAGAAAAATAAATATCATTTTATAAAGTTTGGTTAAATGTGGTCACGTACAACTCGGAGTTGGTAGAATCTGAAAGTGTGTCCATTAGTAAAATACTATTGAGGTCAAGTTGATGTTTACCCAGGTAAAAGTGTGTCACTATAAAAAAACCATAAAAAGTGTGTAGACTTAAAGTCAAAGTCCAGTCCTATCCGATTGTTCAAGTATGCGGCAGTCAAGTCTGAAGACTTGTCTATCGCAGTAAAAGTATGTGGCAGTAAAACCCGGTGGCAATAAAATATAGGCTCTCACTTGTTTCTAAAGTCAAGTATTTTAGGTAGAAATTAAATACAATGTTACACAGAGAAATGAGAATAGTGATATGGGGAAGAACAAAGTAAGAGAGAAAGGAGAGGAAGAAAAACTCTAAGAAAAGTTCCATAGCTCAAGGTCATGTTTTTTTTGTTGTAATGTGTTGAGAACCCAAGCTCTGTAAAAGGTGAATCATCTAAGTAAACTTCCAAGCATGGAAATGATGTATTATTCTCTTGGTATGTCAATATAATATTTAAACTTATAGTTTAATGCTCGAATGCATGTTTTATCTATGTCTTACATCTTCTCGAGAATTAACGTGTGGATGTTGCTTACATTTAATGTTTGTAAAAGACATAAAGAATCCACAAATATTTCAACGTATAAAAGTTTAAGTTTTAATGCGAAAGTTTTATACACCAATCTCATTTAATATGTTGGTTATATGATATTGTAAGCTTGTGGCAATAAAGTTTTATCCACGTTTATCCCAAGTTAGGAGTGGTGAAAAATGTTTTCATATTATAAGTTAATAGACAAAGAAATATTATTTTATAAAGTTTGGTTAAATGTGGTCATGTACAACTCGAAGTTGGTAGACAAATAAATATCATTTTATAAAGTTTGGTTAAATGTAGTCATGTATAAATGGGAGTTGGTAGCATTCAAAATTGTTTCCACTAAAAACATGTTGAAATCAAGTGGATGTCTATCTAGTTAAAAGTGTGTTAGGATAAAAGCCCATAAAATATGTGTAGAATTAAATTCAAAGTCCAGTTGTGTCCCACTGAAGTATGTCGCAGTAAAACCATGTGGCAGCAAAATCCTCTCTCACTTATTTCGGTCAAAGTTAATCCTCTCTTATTTATTTCGGTCAAAATTAACTCGTCTAAGAAAAATTATTTCAGTAAACTATGTTATCCTTGCATGTGGCCAATTAATTCTCTTATACTTGGTTGGTCTCCATTGTCTTCTCGAAAAATTGATATCCTCCAAAATTGTTCATCGCCCAAGTTTTTTTTAGACATTGTATGACGTGATATGCATTGTCGGTTTGCTTTAAAGGTGAGGTGTGTTAGGATATCAGCATAATTAGTCTTCAGTGGATTGAAATGCGAATGGTATATTTGAATGGAGGGCACATTATTATTTTTCATGAACTTAAATAATGTACTTCCTGATGTATAGCTATGAATAAGACAGTCCATAATAATGAAGTGTATAAATGCAGGATACTTACATGCAAGTGTTGGCTAAAATCTAAGGTATAAATTATATAAAATGTTTATATAAATTGATTCCAAATATTTAGAGATATAATAAACATATGAAACAGATTCACAAAATCTACACTCTAACTCAGAAACTTAGGGTCTAATATTTCTTAAAGTTGAGGAGTGTAATCATTTCATTTAGACTTTCGCAAGAATTTATTTTAAAAACTAGGAAGCCTGCGTATTTGGTGTTGTCATTCTCAGCGCACATTTCAGACTTTTTAGTTGAGTCCATCTTAGGAGAAGGGAAGTTTCTCATTGGAATATAGAAACTTGTCAAAGTAACTTGAGTTGTTTTTGTTTGAGAAACTTAGGGTCTAATATTTCTTAAAGTACGAGTGTAATAATTGTTAAAGTAACTTGAGTCTCTTGTTTTTGTTTATGTTAAATTGAAAACTTCTTAATTGCATTAGTGGATAAATATAAATAAGCACTAACAAAGTAACTTGAGTTTAATGTACTTGCTTGATCCATGTTTAGATGTCATTTTGTTACTTGTTTTAATGGTGGTTTAGGAAAAACGTAGCTCAAACATGTGCCTAATATCTCAAAAGAATATGGGTGAAAAAGAATGGAATGGCCCATATAGAATCTGAGTGAAAAGTAATGGAATGGCCACTTAGGAAGTTGTTGCAATTGAAATGATGGAATTTATTTTTAAGGTTAGTTTTGTTTAAATCTATTAACTTTTAATTTCTTATGGTTTTTGTTTAAATCTATTAACGATGGTCCAACAAAGTCTCAGCAACAAGACAAACAATAATGTTTACGTTAGAATGGGAGAGGCCTACACGATTGACCTTCATACCACTGCCCTGAATGCCAACACTTTTCCAACGGATCATAGTCCATATCGTAGCTTTTGTTTAAAAATTGAAGACGAAGACTAAGGTTCAAAAAGGGTTTGTGGCCCTCCAAAGCATGCTCAAAAACCTTATTTAAACCACCTTTTGGAGCCATAGGAAACCTAATTTATTCACCATTTCTCTGCACAGATATCGATGTGTCGATACACGCATTTATGTGCATGGATACCAAGGTGGGAAGTACATCTATAGAGTCCGTACATGCATGAATAGGGTGTTATCAATTTGTGTGCCAAAGGAGGCCTCAACCAAAAGAGGTTGATTTTATACCCATTTTTATCGAAATTTCAAGAGGATCGCCATGGTGCTGTCTGTTTTTGTTTTTTACTGACAAAAGAGAGAAGTGTTTCCAGAACTCATGTATGTAAGATTCTGAATACTTAACAAGATCGACCTTGTCATTGGGAGTGGCATAGAGACGTATCCTAGGAGGAGTGGACTCCGCTATCATTTGTTGTTTATCAAATTCATGTTTTGCATACTATTTATTTGCTTATGTGTATGATTTAAGCATTTAAAATTTCATCTTTTAAAGCTTTTTTATGAGTTTTAACATACAAATTGCACATGCAATTTATATGGTTAATAAGATCCTAAAATTTTCAAATCAAGTTTGGTATCAAATAAGCTTAACCATTGCATTGTGGGTTTGCGAATGTTAACAAGATATAGGGAGAACTTGAATAATTTTTCCCATAAATTTGTTCAAGAAGAGGAAGAATGGCTTCACGTGAAGGAGAAGAAGCAACTTCTTCAATCCCATCTGAACTGGAATTTCTTAAAGCATTCATTATGATGAAAACAATGGTGGAGGAGCTTTATCAAGAGTGGAAGAGAGATGAACAAGGTGGTCCATCTCATATTGAATGTAAAAAAGGAGGTAGTGAGGACCCTCCTAAAAGTCCACCATCTTCATTGTCTTATATTGATGGTTCTTTACACTCTCCATTTGAAAAGCAAAAGAAACTTGATGAAAAAATTGACTTTAACGTTCCTCAATTAAAGCTTGATATTAAGTTTGAATTACCTATTTACAATGGAGAAATTAATGTTGAAAAATGAGACAATTGGATCTTAATTTTATTGTAGGATTCAAAAATTTACTGAAGATAGCATCAAAATTCAAGAGAAAAACATAGGTCATTAAGATATTCAAGCAAATGTTGTTAAAGTAAATTCTTTTGAGAGAAATGAAAAATAGTACAAATCAACTTGTAAATGACATTAAGTTCTTTCAAATCCTATTTAATGGATTACAAAATTTTGAATTTCCATCACTCCACGGTGCATACTTTTACTCCAAAGAAGAGTACCAAACCCTATTGATACTATATAGAAAAGAAGATCCTCAATAGGAGATAATGGAAGGAACGATAAGTGGCAGAGATGTAGTGGGCATGCTGAGAACCATTTTTCAAACATGGATCAGAGTGAGGATTATTTTCAGAGAGTTGGAACCATTGTCTTATGAAACAGATTTACAAGTAGCATTGGAATTGGATAACATAAGAGCACATAAGATACCACTAGGGAAGGATTGGAAATTAGTAACAAGGTACCATAGGATATAACTCCCACCCCAATCATATCCAATAGGGAAAAATCTAGGTCAGTCTTTGAGTTCACTTGCACAACAGTCTAGCTGTCAGCAATATCTAGGGCAAACAACTCCATTATATTTTATGCCACATGTAGGCCAGTGGCCACCTGGAGGCCAATATTATGAATACCTATGCACAGACAATGTTACCTAATGGAATCACCCCAAGTACCTATGCACAGAAAACAATCACTAGATAAAGGGAAGAAGAACGACAGTCCTAGAAAGTAAAAATGGAAGTAACACATTTTTAATGTATTTCTCATTTTTCATGGGGTCGTGTACATTAAAAGTATGTATTGTGTGTACTGATCGGATGCAGAATTTAATTCCACATTGAACGAGTTTTCTTGCTCAAAATTTGAGTAAAACCATAGGGAGATAAGTAAAAAATACAAAAGCAATAAGTAGTTTTTGTGTCTTTTAATTCAAAATTTATAATATTATTTTATTATTTTCAATAAGGTTCCTATTTCATACCTCAAATTTACTCTAATCATTGTGTCTCAAATGCACTTGTAGTTGAGCATGACATTTCCTATTCATGTATCTCCCCATCCAAGATGTTGTAGTTGCACCTCTCCCGACATGTTTCATCCTAGATGTACTTCTCCTAATGAATGTCACTTTCCCCCATCATTTTCTTGTTGCAATATCATGTTTCACACCATTTTCTTACTAGTATTGATATCTTTAACAAGATTGCTTCTATCTTGTCTCAGTTGTGATACCATTTGTCATAAGCCCCAACCCTTAGTACCATCGGATATCCTTATATTGGATGATCATGAAAAAAAACCCATATTTTGTGTTGAGGACTTGGTCACCCTAGGGTACTCTTTTATGGAATAGGCCTCTTCACTCAAGACATGGACATACCTTTTACCATGAGCTACCCATCACTTATTCCAACCATGACTAATAATGTTTCCAACTAGCACTTGGACTTATTTTATTATGTGCCATCATACTTAGCCATCAATTCCTAAAAAAATACCAAACCAAAAACATAATATATCACGTGGGTGCCTAAACCGAGTAGCCGACAAGTCTTTATTAAGTAAACAAGTTATAACACATGGTTTTAGAAACGACAAGAACCTTATATACAAAGGGATTGTGTTCCTTAACCTTCTATCTAAAATATAACAACAATAACTTCTTAAGCACTTCGTCCCAAAATCTCCTAATTTGCTTGTTGTTTCCTATGTCTCTATCGAAGCTTGTTTTCATTTCTATGAAAGAGGAAATGAAGAAAAAAACCGTTACAAATTTGAAGTTTAAGAAGAGTTCATCAATCTTAGATGATATTCTTAGCTATTAGAGATCACTACATGTCAATACTAGGTTAGGATATGATCAAGAAGATACCACTGAATATTCCAACCCCCCAGAGAAGAAGAATGAAAAGAAGCCTAGGAGTTATGCAGAGATACTGAAAAGTATTAAGCATGGTGAAGAAAGCAAGAAAGCATATTCTCAAACTCACCAAGACAAGAAAGATTCTCCAGAACAAGGAATATCTAGTCATCTTGATCAGCTAAGAAGAAGACCATTTTTTCCTCAATATGAAAGAGTGTTCTTTGGTTATTGTTACTCTTGTAATGAATTTGGACATAGGGCTATAGATTGTGTTAGATTTTTATCATTTAATCAATATGATCTAGGATCTTATCTGAGATAATAATACACACATCAATAATCACAAGAGACAAGAGACACAAAGAGTTTTCATCAGGGAAACCATAAAGGAGAAAACCCTGCAATTTCCTCAGAGATAGAATGAGCACCAATAGCAAAAGTAAACCCAAAAACACAAAGATGATCTAAGACAACTGTTCTCTCTCTCACTTTAGTGAGCTCCTCCTCTCTCACTCATGCACTACATTTGAGTGAGTGTGTGTTTCAAATAGAGAGTCTCACTTAAAATAGAGAGTCTCACTCTCTATTTATACTAGTTTTCCACTTGACAATTACTTACCAGAGTCTACTTCTCTAGGAAATTCTAATAACTCTAATACTCCTCAACTTTGGGGACTACTTCCCTGACTTACAATAGAGGGTTAACCTCTATGAATTTACATTAATTTATTATATTAATGATTCTCTCGATTTGAACATCAGAGTACAATGAAATACAACATAAGATATACAAGTGAATACATTCCCAAGTTACAAATACATCAACACTCCCTCTTAAGTAGGAAGGTATTCTCTTGACATAGTTCCTCATCACAGGTCTTTATCACGGGATCATCATCAAAGTTGGATCATCATCACTGCTCCCGCTATCACAAGCAAATGGTGCTATCTCTCAATTCTACTCGTCATAGAAGTTCTACAGATCCATCCCTTTTTCATGTTGGTTGTAGACCTATCCTCCATGTAGGTATTCATCAACATATTTAGGCCTTTTTCATGCTGGATGTAGTCTACAGAGCTAAACCTTTTTCAAGCTCAATGTAGTGCCTTACCTCTACAAGGACGTCCTCTACAGAGCCATCCCTTTTTCATGCTAGTTGTAGTGCCTTTCCTCTACAAGGAATTCCCCTACAAAGCTGTCCCTCTTTCATGTTGGATGCATCACCTTTCCTCTACAAGGATTTCCACTACAGAGACAACCTTTTTTCATGTTGGGTGTAGTACCTTGCCTCTGCAAGGATTTCCATTACAAAACCAACCATTTTTCATGCTAGGTGCAATACCTTGCCTCTACAAGGATTTACACTATAGATCCAACCCTTTTTCATGCTAGGTGTAGTACCTTTCCTATGCAAGGATTTCCACTATAGAGCCAGCCCTTTTTCATGTTGGTTGTAGTTCTACAAAGCTATCCCTTTATCATGCTGGTTGTAGGCCTCAACACTTATATCCGACCATGGGAGGCCCAGCTTGCCACCATTTCAAAAAGGCCCAGTGCTTACATCTAACCATGGGAGGCCCAACATGCCACCATGTCAGAAAGACTTAGCAGTTACATTTGACCATAGGAGGCCTAGCCTTCCACCATGTCGGAAAGGCTCTGCACTTACATCTGACCATAGGAGGAACACATCTCACAACCATGTTAGAAAGGCTCTACACTTATATCTGACCATGGGAGGAACGCATAATGCAACCATGTTAGAAAGTCTCTACACTTACATCTGACCATGGGAGGAACACATCCCACAAACATGTCAGAAAGGCTCTACACTTACATTTGACCATGGGAGGAACACATCCCGTAACCATGTCACAAAGGCTCTGCACTTACATCTGACCATGGGAGGAACACATCCCGCAACCATGTCAGAAAGGCTCAGTACCTACATCTAAAAATGGGAGGCCTATCTTCCCACCATGTCGCAAGGTCTCACGGACTCATCACTTCCACTTGGAGGGAACCTCGATCTAGAGAACACCAAGATTCTCCCTGAAGTACGCAAAATTCACTGTGGCCATTTCTAGCATAGAATTACATCAGGGCTAATTATGTCCAAGGATAACCTACGAGCTTCACTAAGACTGCTTACATCCGAGTAAAACCTACAAGACGGTTTACGGGACACCTATGAGCTTCGTCAAGATTTTAAGCTCAGAAAACCTATCTCACTGGATATGCTAGAACTCCCTCTTTCGATAGATCTCTATCTGGATCACATACTATATCTTCACTACTCCTCTTTGCATCATACAAAAATGCAAGTCAGATCAATCAAATCAAATAGTATTTTCCAAAAGAAACATACTACCTCCCAAATAGTCGATCAACTGGGAACATATTTTTCCTCGGTTGTTCTCAGTGCTATGCAGGACTCCTTCCTGCTAAACCAAGATATCACACCTGATCTCATACTGAAGCAACACCTCGAAGTGCTCTTTATATCAATGGAACTTCCTGTCCAATCCGAATCTACATAACCCTGTAGGTTAATCTTCTGATTCACTTCATACTTGAGCCCATAGTTAACTGTACCCTTCAGGTACCTCAGAATATGCTTTATAGCAATTAGGTGAACATGTATCGGATCTGTCAGGAACTGACTCAATGTGTTCAAAGCAAATAAAATATCTATTCTCATGTTTGTCAGGTGCATCAATGACCCAATCATCTGACAATACATCATGACATCAACTGACTCTAATGAAGCATCACTCAATAGCTTCAAGTTCGATTCCATAAATGTGGCCATCGCCTTGCATTCCATCATCCCAAAACTCTTCAATATCTCCACTTCATACTTCCCTTATCCAAGGAATATTCCGTCCTCATTCTGTCGCACCTCCATGCCTAAAAAATAGTGCATCATACCCAAGTCCTACATCTCGAACTTGACAACAAGTCTCCTTCTTGCAACTTTAATGAGTTACACTTTTTCAATCAGAAACAAGTCATCGACATATAACGAACATCACTAGTCTTCTACCTTCAACCTTGAAGTAAATATTGGAATTCTCTTCACTCTAAGTAAATCCTAGAGCCATTAGTAAGCTGTCCATCTTGTCATACCATGTCAAACCTCGGGATCTTCTGCAGTCACTCCCTCTGAAGTGGAGCATCATTCTCTCTGCTACTTTCGTACTCTATGTATTGAAACATTCTATACTAGATTGACAAGTAGCTTCCTCTGCTCCTAATATTCTATGTATCCATATAGGGTCATTGGATACCAAGATCCTCTATTTTGAACCTTTTCAAAAGTTCTTCTCACACCCATCTGTGAGCTTGTCATCCTCTATAGGATTTCATCTTCAACCTTGTAGCAAAGGTTAAGATCTTCATCACTCTAGGTATCTTCAAGTTCCTCGTGTAGATGTTATCCCATAGGTGCCTTCTGAGCTCGTACAAGGCCTTCTCTAATTTGCACACATGAGTCTACATGTCATGTGTGTCAACTCCCATTGGCTGGAAATTTCTCTTCGTAGTCTATTCCTTCTTTCTGTGAGAATGCTCGTGCTACGAATCTTGCCCTATATCCCACGATGTTGTCGTCTACTACATACTGGATCTTGTAGATCCATATGGAAGATACTACGAGATTCCCTTCAAGTATTCGACATTGCATTCTAGTCATCATTATTCATTTTGTATTATTAGAGTGAACCTTGAACTATCGTCACTTGTTCTTTGGAACAAGTCTCACACTTCTTTTCTTGTAGGTGATTGTATGCTATCTTTCCTACAAGTCAAATGCACGAGTTGTATGGTTAGAAACATTTCATAATGCATATTTATAATGGAAAATTCTTATGCATAAAGATATAATCATGCAATTATTTTATCCAATGCAACATTCATCAATATCTCACAGAAACTTTCTAGATTCCTTCCATCTCTACCATGACATCATTGAGATTGTGCACTAATCCAATATGTCAGCAAAGAGGTTTCATTATAGATAAGTATAAATGGAGATATGTATAGCACCATGAGATACTTACCCATCACATGCATTTCAGTAGTATACTGTCATTAATGCAAACATTCTATCATGCATAACACATCAACTGAATATAAGAAAATGCATAGCCAAACAATATCATGAAATGACAATTGAACACTTATCTTTATTTGTTTCATCGGTAGACTCCTTCTTTCATATTTATCTTCTTCTTCATTCATAACACCATCAGTTCTTATCCAAATGCTAAGATGGATAAGAGGTTCTTCAATAATTAAGTTCTTCATATTCCTCATCACTTGAGGGATCTTCTTTGAATCATGGGCACTTGATCTTCAGTTGCTCCTATCTTCTCTTCTCTTATTATGAGTCGAGCTTCTTCTTGTGTGCACTCTTCCCAAAGCCTCCTGAAGGTAATCATTTCCTTCTGGCACACATTCCTTGAATGAATGAATCCCGTGATCCTAGGAGGCCATTCAAGGTGGTTATAACAATATCTTATTCTTATTCGATTGCTTCCTCATAACATCAAATACTTCCTTTTGGTGTCTTCTAGGATGACACATGAGGGATGATATGATATTTAATAGAATCTACAGTGATTCTCTTGGCTCTATTCTTACCCTCATCTCCCTGTAGCTCTTAGAAATTTCTTACTACAATACTGATCCAAGTGAATTTCTTCAAGGGTCATAGAATTCTAAGACTTCCATACTTGGAAGTCGTTAGCTTCACAAATCTTGTCATGAAGCTAGTGTGATAGGTCATTTTCAAATGAGAACCTCAAATGTAAATATAAAAATATTAGATCTTACCGATTTGAGGTATCTGTCCTAGTTCTGGATCTGGCTGATCTAGGGTTTGTTCGAGAAACCCTAATTTTCAAAACTTGGAATATTTCAGATCTGATTGGATAGAAATATGTGCCTCCTCAAGGTGATCTGAGCATCATACTCATTTTCCAAAAACTGTGATCAGAACTGCAAAATATCTGATTCCCTAGTTTTCTTCAATTTCTTCTACAGAATTGCAAAATATTGTTTCTGCAATATATCCAAAAGTAATGCTCCTATGTGTTTGAAAATTTGCACTGACGTAGCGACGTCTGTCCTCTTTCCAACACCACACATTTGAGCAAAATGGGTTTCACCAATTGGGACTTATTAGAGTTTTCCCAAGGTGGCTTATTTTAGGACTGTTCAGCGTAGCGAACTTGTATAGACTGCCACATGTCATTGTTTCATCTTCAGGTTCTGAAATGTTTACCACAGAAAGTAAAGTCTTTTCCCTATCTAGAACATCTTGATAAATTTTTCATTTGGACCTTCATAGCCCTAGATATAGCAATTTTCCCTAGGTGTCCTATTTAGGGATGAATCAAGGGAGAGTCTAGAACCCTGATTTGGAGGAATCACATCTCTGAGAATATAGTGAATATGAGGCTAAAAATTTTACACACGGTACATCAGGAATTTATTTTTGTCTTGTAAATTTTTTGGCTCATGATCCTTCTCCAATATCAAGACATAGAGAATGCACCAAAATGACTAGCTTTAGTCTTTTACGGTTTTCTGGTGTGGGTTCAAATTAGGGTTTGACTTTCCCAGAGATTTACCCAACCAAAAATTTCAATCTTGGTCTCTAAATTTCGATTTTGAGGAGGAGATAAATCCTATGCTGGGTTCACTCAAAATTCCTCTTCTGTGAAAAGCCATAATTTCCCACAGTAGTGACAGGTCAAAAACTAAAAATCCCTTGAATCAAATTATGCTTCGACAAAAAGATGCGCCCTTAAATGGAGAATTATCCTAGCATCCTTTTGCTGATGATCTATGGAGAGAGACCCAAAAAGTAAGAATCCCTAGCTTCTACAGCTACACAGTGTCTTGTTCTTAGGTTAGCTCTGATACCATGTTATAGGTTTATCATTTAATCAATATGATCTAGGATCTTATCTGAGAGAATAGCATGCACATCAAAAATCACAAGAGACAAGAGACACAAAGAGTTTTCCTAGGGAAAACCATAAATGATAAAACCCCACAACTTCCTCAAAGATAGAATGAGAACCAATAGCAAAAGTAAAACCCAAAAACAAAAATATGATCTTCGACAGATGTTCTCTCTCTCACTTGTGCGAGCTCCTCCTCTCTCACTCATGCACTACAATTGAGTGAGTGTGTGTTTCAAATAGAGAGTCTCACTCTCTATTTATACTATTTTTCCACTTGACAATTACTTACGAGGGCTGACTTCTCTAGGGGATTCTAATAACCCTAATACCCCTCAAGTTTGGGGACTATTTCCCGACTTACAACGGGTGGTAACGTTTATGACTTTACATGACTTTATTATATTAATGACTCTCCTGATAGGAACATTGGGGTACAATTAAATACAACATAATATATACAAGTGAATAAATTTCAAAGTTACAAATACATCAACAAATTGCAGTTTTTGGAGCTAGAGTAGCAAACAAAGAAGCACTACTTAGATATGATTACCATGCTCTAGCTACACATGCTAGAAGAAGAAAAGGAAAACATCATTTCCAGAAGGAAAATCATAAGGGGTCCTATAATCCTAAGAAGTTTCAAAAGAAAAAAAAGAATAAGGATTTCTCTTATTATCCATGTTACCATTGTGATAAGATAGGACACATTTCTAGAAATTGTCCAACAAGAAAATATGAATATAAGAGAAAGAATAACAAAATACATCATGCTCATTTAGCAGAAGAAGAAAAAGAAGAACCTACCAAGAAGTTAAAAAAGGAAGAAATTTAAGAATATATTTT
Source organism: Pseudotsuga menziesii (assembly GCA_001517045.1). Taxonomy (NCBI): domain Eukaryota; kingdom Viridiplantae; phylum Streptophyta; class Pinopsida; order Pinales; family Pinaceae; genus Pseudotsuga; species Pseudotsuga menziesii. The sequence goes on along the minus strand of LPNX010463499.1, from coordinate 1,051,472 downwards.
ATTCTCCACACTTTCTGGGTCTGTGACACCTAGGAATGACACATGATTAATTGATAGTGGTGCTTCAAAGCACGTGCCAATTAAAAAGAATACTCTCTCCAATTTTGAAGAAAAGGACTCTCCTCAGTAAGTTTCACTTGCCGATGACTATCAATATCCAACAAGAAAATAAGAATATAAGAGAAATAATAACAAAATACATCATGCTCATTTAGGAGAAGAAGAAGAACCTCTTGAGAAGTTATCAAAGGAAGAAATAAAGAATATATTTTATTCTCCAATCTTTCCAAGTCTGTGACACCTAGGACACATGGTTAATTTATAGTGGTGCTTCAAAGCACATGACAGGTCAAAACAAGGCTCTCTCGAGTTTTGAAGAAAAGGACTCTCCTCAACAAGCTTAACTAGGATATGACTATCAATATTCCATCAAGGGAATAGGAGAATCCACATACAAGCTTGATTTAGGAACCCCGATGAACATGAAAGATGTGCTACATGTGTCAGGATTGAAGAAGAACTAATTACTTTCTATTTCAGCCTTATATAAGAAATGATTCAAGGTTGCCTTTATAGATGGTGAAGTTCTTAAGTGGCATAAAGGAAAATATCTATAAGCTGCATTTGGAATTGGGATAGAAGAAGAAAGCCTGTATAAATTAAAAGGTCACTCAAAAGCGGCCACATGTGAGCAAGATAGTCAAAGGTATACCAAATCTAAATATTGATCATGAAGTAGTATGTAAAGCATGTGTGAAGGGAAAGAACATAAACTACAAATCCTTACTACATGTGAGCAAGGTAGTCATAGGTCTACCAGATCTAAATATTGATCATGAACGAGGATGTAAAGAATGTGCAAAAGGAAAGAACATAAAGAATCAATTTCCAAAGAGAGACACCAAGTTAGAAGGAATCTTGGAACTTATTCAATCAGATGTATGCAATCCAATGCCATCAACATATTTAAGTGGGTACATATATTATGTAACATTCATCGATGATTACTCTCGTAAGACTTGGGTTTATTTTTTGAAATCAAAATATGAAGTGTTTGGAACGTTCAAGGACTTCAAATCCTTGGTAGATAATCTTCCAGAAAGAAATATCAAGACATTTAGGTAAGATAATAGAGGAGAGTATACTTCAAATGAATTCAGAAAATTTTGCAAAAATCTTGGGATTAAGAGGGAACTTACCACTCTCTATAATCCAAAACATAATCATGTTTCTAAAAGGAAGAATCGAACCATTATGGAACAAATGAATACTATCATCCATGATCAAGATATTCCAATGCACTTATGGGTTGAAGCATTAAGGACAACAATATATGCCCAAAATAGAAAATCTCATAGAGAATTTGGGTTTAAAACCCCTGAAGAAATTTTCACAAGAAAGAAACTAAAGGTAAGTCACCTCAAGATATTTGGTTTTATAGTGTTTGTTCATATTCCAAAAGAGAAAATAACCAAGTTGGATCCTTCCAGAAATAAAGGAATATTTCTTGGATACTGTGAGGACTCCAAGGCCTTTAGAATCTATATACTAGGGTACCATCATATGTAAATTAGAAGGGATGTAACATTTTATGAAGATACATATCTCAAGAAGTAAATAAAGTCCCAACCTGAAGAAACATATGAAGAAGTTATAGCTCCCAGAGATCCAGATCTGATGAAATAATTTGCACCTTTTCTTGATGATGAAAATCTAGAAGAAAATGATATGTTGTATCCCCAAGAAGATTCCTACATGAGTATCCTACATAGCATAAATCCATCCTGGGCTCGTGATATTATTCAAGAAGAAGAAAGGTATGGTTCTCCAGAAGGCTCCTCAAGAGAAAGCAAGAATCCAAAGTCATTTCCTAGTTATGTGGCTTTGATGTGTGATCTTGTAGACAAAGAACCTACTTGTTTTGAATTATTTTCTCAAAATAAAGAATGTGTAGAAGCCATGAAATAATAATACCAATCCATAATGAAGAATGATGTATTGAAAGTAGTTCCCAAGACAAAAGGAAAAAGTATGGTATCTTCCAAACGGATCTACAAGATAAAACATAAATCTGATAGGAGTATTGAGAAATACAAAGCCATATTTGTTGCCCATGGTTTAACTCAAAAGGAAGGAATCGATTATGGAGAGACATTTTATCCTTTAGAAAGGTACACTTCTATCAAAACCATCATGGCCCTTGCAACCAAGAAGAAATGGAAGTTACACCAAATGGATGCAAAAACAACCTTCCTAAATTGTGTTATTGAAGAAGAAGTGTACATAGAACATTCAAAAGGTTTTGATGTCAAAGACATAAGGACACATGTATGTAAGCTAAACAAAGCTTTGTATGGATGGAGGAAAGCTCCAAGAGCTTGGTATGGAAGAATCGATAGTTTTTTGACAAGCTTCGGATTTACAAAAAGTAAGGTTGATCCTAACATTTACTTCAAGGTTATGGATAATGAGTCTATGATATTATTGTTGTATGTGGATGATTTACTCCTGATGGGTAATGAGAAGCAAATATTCAAGTGTAAAAAGAAGCTCACTGCACAATTTGAGATGAAATACCTTGGCTTGATGCATTATTTTCTAGGTCTTGAAGTATGGAAAATCCCATACGGATTCTACCTTAACTAAGTGAAGTATGCAGTAGAAATCCTCAAAATGTTAGATATGTTGGAATGTAAATCCATGGCCACACCCATGGATACAAACTTGAATTTGTTGGTTGATGCTTCATCAGAATTAGTGGATGTGACACTATAAATACATATCATTTGTTCATTGATGTATCTGATGAATACCCGACCAGATGTATGCTTTGTTGTTCGCACCTTGAGTAAGTATTTGGTTGAGCCCAGACATGTTCACATGATATCTGCAAAAATTGTGATGAGGTACCTGAAACGGTACGATAGGATATGTTCTCAGTTATACTAGAGATCATGACTTCAGACTATATGGTTATATAGATTTAGATTGGGAAGGAAGTGTCTCAAATAGAAAGAGAACTTCAAGAGGATTTTTTAGACTCTAGGGTCAAACATGATATCATCGCTAAGTAGGAAGTAGTCCAATGATGCTCTCATCACTATAGAAGTGGAATATATTGCATCTTGTTCTAGCAGCTGTGAATCCATATGGTTCAGAAGTTGTTGTCATATCTATTCGATCTGGAGATGGATTCTACCGTGATTCTATGTGATAAGCAGAGATGGATGATGATAGAGAACCATGTGTTCCATTATTAGACGAATCACATAGAAATACAGTACTTCTAAATTTGTGACATGGTGTATAAGGGATATATAAAGCTCCAATACATGAGCACATATGAGCAGGTTGCAAATGTGTTGACTAAGCCTTTGTTGTGTGTGAAGTTTGAACACTTCCGAGACAAGATAGGTGTTGTCTGTAAGGAATTCCCTTGAAATGGGGAGTAGTATTGATGATACTATAGTAACATGATCAAAACAGGTTGCTCAGTTGGGATTGATCATCCTTACAGTTGATCCCATAATTTTTAAAGGAAGGATTGTCTTAAATGTTGATCTTGATAAACTTGATCCTGTAATTTCGAAAGGAAGGATCGTCTTAAATGTTAATCTTGTTAGACTAGATCCCCAAATTGCAAAAGGAAGGATCCTCTTACTAATGTTGATCTATAGACTTCATCTTGTATTTTTGAAATGAAGGATCATCTAGGACAATGATTGGTGGACTTAATGCTGTAATTCTAAAAGGGAGGACCATCTAAAATGTTGATTGGAGAACCCAAAATTACAAAAGGAAGGATCATCCATGTTGGACTTGATCTTGTATTTTCGAAAGTAAGGATTGTCCTATGTATGTATGTGTTGGCAGTGATCAGTATTGGTAGCTCCATAAAGACTTGATGAAGTAATCCCAAAAGGAAGGACAATATGAGTATCACAGATGTATGTATGATTAGTATTGGTATCTTTTTAAATAATTTATCCTGTAATCCAGAAAGGAAGAATTATCTGAGTACCACAGATGTTTTTTCCATGATCCTATAATTCCAAAAGGAAATAATCACCAGTGTTTCCCATGATCCCATAATTTTGAAAGGAAAGGATCACTAGTGTTGTCCATGATTCCATAATTTCGAAAGGAAGGATCATGTTGGCTGTTTATACACTTTCCTCATTATGATGTCATAGATGGTGTTACTCAAACCTTGAGCTGTTGATGATGATATTGTTATACTTGTCACATGTTGTTGTTGTTATTCCATTTCATGTTGATGAGCCAACCCCATGCTGTCGTTGTTTTTTCTATTACAAATTTATGCTAATGAGCCATCCTCATGCTTTCATTGTTAGTGATTTATCATTTTTATACTGAAGATGTTGATACTTTAGCTCTGTACTAAATATGATGATGATGATATTCCAACATTTCTATGTTGATGTAGATGATGTTGATTATCCAACTCCATGTTGTAGGTGATGATCCAATTCCATGCTGTAGAAGATGATGCTCCAGCTCCATACTACATATGATGATGTTCCAGGAGATGATGATGATGATCCAGTTCCATGCTGCATATGATGATCCAGTTCGATGCTACATATGATTATGCTCCAGCTTCATGCTGCAAATGATGATGCCCTTGTTCCATGCTACATATGATGATACTCTAGCTCCGTGTTGTGGATGATGGAATTATTCAAAACTTCAAATTATCTATAGATGTACTAGACAATGTTCCAAAATATGATGTTGATTATTCCTCTTCCCTCCTTTCGATGATGTTGTGTAGAGCCACACTAATTATTGTTGTTGTTAGTAGAATACCCTTCTTGTTAAGGCGAAGTGTTGAAATAATGTAACTTCAAAGAATATTCTACTTGTAATTTACATTATTATTATTTATCCTTTGAGAGATGTCACTAATGTAAATGATCATGTAAACGTCATGTGGTAAATCCTTCATTGTAAGTCAGGTCAATAGTACCCAGAAAAGATAAATATAATTATTGTTTGGGGTTTTCAAAGGTAGGATGGCCTTTTCATTTTGATAGGTCACCCTAGTTATATTAAATTTCGATTAGGAGATTAGTATAAATAGGGAGGCACACTCCCTCATTGATACACACTCACTTACTCATGTATTGCACAATAGAGAGAAATAAGGAAGTACAAAGAAGGAGGATGACAATTGTCTTTGGTGTTTTGTCTCTTATGCTTGGGGTTTGGTCTCTCTCTCCTATGAGACCTTGTTCTTTGGTCATTACATTCTCGCAATATATATTGATAAATTTTTACTATGTTTTTCCCTTTAGGGTTTCCCAAGGTAAATTGTTGTGTACCTTGTGATTGTGTTTCTTTTAGTGATCATCTATATGTTGCTATTATGAAAATGTATTAAATCTTATCAAGTTAGGACTTAAGATATAGTGACATATAAAAATTAACAAGGGTAACTATCAAGATATCAATTAGAACCTGTCTGTTCCAGCTGGTATATGGTAGGAGGGACTTTTACCTATACAGTTGGGACTACCAGTACTAAAACTCATCCAACATGAGATATGAGAGCAAAATGACATGGTGAGAAGGGTGTATGAGATAATTAAGCTACAACAAGAGAGATAATTGGTTAGCATGAAACTATAGGAGCATGAGATGATGATGAAGAAGAATTTTGAGAGGAGATCTCTAGAAAGTGACTTCTATCTAGGGGATTTGGTCCTTAAATGGGATGTAAGTAAAGCAAACATGGGAAAACATGGAACTTTTGAAAATAGCTAGATAGATCCATATCTTATCTCATTTATACAAGGAAATAACAAAATTATTCTTGTTGACATGGATGGTGGAAACATAAAAGTTATTGTCAATGACAAGATTCTAAAGCACTTTTTCGAGTATTAAATCCAGGTTCCAAAATTTTGTAAGTAGAGTAGCATAAATTCCATTTTCCTATACATTTTATTTTTATAGCACTTACATTTACAATATTTCCTATTTTTATTTTTTATAAATATTTTAGATGCAAAGCAACTTTCTCAATATATACAAATCTCATGACAAATGGCTCCATGGCCAAATGGATAACACACAAGTATGTTGTTCTCAACAACTTGTAGAGAAATCTATTGTTCCCATGGAGCCGATGTTAGCACAAATAATTTTACAGTGCTCAATTGCACTAGAAGCAGTTGTAAGGTGTGGGGGTAACCTAAGTGGTCGATCCTCGAGCTAATCTAAAAACTGCATTAGCAGATTGATCATGGAGATCAATAATGCACCAAAATAAGTGGAATTTTTAGCAGGATCATATGATGAGCATGTCACAAAAAGTATCATATCTGACGTTGGTCATCCATCACATGCCAGTAGAGAGAAAGGAAATTTTTTGGGCCTAAGGGTGCATCATACCGTAAAATTTCCTAGATGTGTGGAAAAATATTATTCGACGCTCTTCCTCAATGTATTTTTGGAATCCACTGACGCTTGTGCACATTACCAACCTGCAAAACAAGGATGGTTTATACTAAAAAGTCAAAAATTCATGCCACCAACTATAACACATTGCAATCAATTCCCTCTCTTACAACTATCAGGTGGTTCTAATAATGTCAGTATCCACGTGAGCCATCCCAGCCAAATAATATCCCACTATTTGTAATATTTTGAATTTCACAATCATTTAAAAGGGGACAAGCTATTAGTTCTCGATCCATTGTCACTAGATTCAAGACCTCCAACCAATCTAACATCATGCACTTGTACACCTGAGTCATCTAGTCCCAGATCTAAATCCAATTCAACCACGATGTTAGTCGTTTGGGTGACTCTTGTGCCTCTAGATCAATTTCCATTTTTACCTGTGTTAAACCTGAATTTTACCCTAATCCAACCAATACAAACAAATTTCCCCCCAAACTAGACATTCTGACTATTAAAATGACTTAGACAACTGAAAACCCAAATCTTAAGCCCAAAGTTGATGGAAATGAACATATACATATCCATCAAGATGATATCCATGATACTTATGTAACACATTTTGACCTAATGCAATCATAAAAGAAGTTTGAATTATATCATTCGCAGACCAAGACCTTTCAAATTTTGGGATTTAGACCTATCCCATACTGTGTTTCTTCAAGTGGTGTATTTCCCATACTTTACCAGTTGGTGTTCAACTTATTTCTCCTTGAGAAAGAAAATCATGATGTCTCTTGATCACTCTCGAGTTGTGTGCCATATTAAAAATGATGAACTACAAAAATGTTCTACACTCCATACAAAAAGGGACTACAACCTATAAAAGAGAAAAGAATGGCAATCACCTATCAAACCCTAAACCCAACTGAGAAAATACTAACCCTATATAAACACTTAGAGACATGAATCATTACCCAACAATCAAATCCTCCTTTCAAAACCCTTCTTTTCAAAAAATCCTCCAGAAGACCTATATCACTTCTATGCACCCTGTTAGGTTATGAAAACGATGATGAATTAGACAATACTCTATTAGGTTTTCTAGTACACCTCATTCATGCACCCAAGGGCTTCCTCCAATGGGATACTTGCAGCTTCTTTTCCCAAAATATGATTGAATAACTAACATAATTCACCTACCCGGAGTTATTCTGATACCCATCATTCCTATTTTCCTATTTATGCATTAGAACTAGAAATATTTTGAACATTTAGGCATGAATATAAGCAACGAGAATGGAGAGGATATCTTAGTCTTTGAATTGAACCCTATATTCCTAATATGTGCTAATAAATCCAACTACTAAAAATTCACAGAAAAAATAATGAGAGTGGCTTACAGGATAATACTTGAAATTGACCTTCCTAGAATTCCCAAGGAGGGTAAATAATTGATGTAGTTCAAACCAAATACCAAAGTAGGTCATTGGTTCCTCTTCAAGGATCACATAGTGATAAGAATCTATGGCTTTGAAGGGGGGGGCTATAAGCTTCCTACCTTCCTCACCATGATAATACTTTCAATGGAATATGCTAGCAAAAGACTTTTGTATGATGAAATACACTTAACAAGTTTTAAGCAACACATAACTTTTCACATGCCTAAGGAAGTTGGGCATTTTCAAGTGAAATCTTTGAGTTCCATGCAATACATGTAAGCCTTCCTAGAGTAATTAAATTTGAAAAAAGTAGAGGTGGGACCTTATGATCCACATAAGGTCATTTTAAAGCAATGGTTGGAAAATAAGAACTCAACATATGATTGTCCATTGAAAATAGAGTGGGAGAGAATTCCCAATAAGGAAAGATGGGAAAAATTATAAGAGGCTCAAAGGACCTTAGCTGGATAGACTAAAATAAATTAGCTATCAGGTCAAAAGAGAGGGGTAGAATAATTGACTATAGACATGGAAATTGATTAAGATTTACAAGCTCCACATCCCAAAAAGGATAGATTAGAACAACAAGAAATGTATTAGGCCTTCGTTGAGAAGGAATAAAAGGTATAAGTTCCCAAAGAAATCATTGAGTTAATAAAGTATTCTTTAACTCCAAGGTGTTACCCACTAGGTACATGCCATATCCTTCATCGCATTTCAATGTGCCTGAGAAAGCAAAGGATTTAACCCGAGAAGGTCCCATTTTAACCTAAACTGATCTGTAGTTAGTGTATAAAGGTATTATAAAGGATGATGTACATACCATAAAAGATTATATACAAGAAATAATTCCTCCCCTCATAGAGGAGAAAGAAAATAATATAAGTTAGCTTCTATAGAAAATATCTCCCCTAAATATGTAGAGTACCACAAGTGGTCAAGTTGTTACCACTCAAACAACAAAAGCAGATATGCAAGGAGCTATATAGATTCCTTCAAAAATAAATTAATGTGTTCAAGAGCATAAACAACAACCAATTGAAACAAAAGTTCTATTTGTGGATTCCATGGAGTAGGACAACACTACTCAACAACCAAGTAGAGTTAAAGAAGATAAAGACATATGGATGAAAGACTTGGATGATGATATTCAACAAAAAAATGACAAGATAGTTGATCTTGAAGGGGACATCAAAAAAATAGATGATGATTTTTATGATTTAAATAGAGAAATCAATGACCTCAAGTGTTATATAAATTCATTACAAATGGAATCCCATGGAGAGTATCTAATCAAAAGGATCATTAAAGAACTGTGGGACATAATTACCCGGTTGTTCATAGTGGAAATTCTCTTAGTTATGAAGGAAGATTTGGAGAGTTATAAGTCATCCAAATAAGAAATGAAGCATGTAGAAATTACACTAGTAGACAAGCCTAGACAAGCTAGGGATACAATTGAATATTTTAATAGAAAAGTAAGAAATCTATATAAGAAATCCAACTCACTAGTAGAATACAGGTCATTAAGATAGTGAAGCAAATGTTGTTGAAGTAAACTCTTTCGAGAGTATTGCAAAATAGTACAAATCAACTTGTAGATGGCATTACTTCTTTTAAAATCCTATTTAATGGAGTAATAAAGTTTGGATTGCCATCACTATAGGATAGAAATGCATACTTTTATTCTAAAGAATAGTACCAAACCCTCTTGATATGAAAGAGATATTAAGATCTTCAACAGGAGATACTGGAAGGAGAGATACGTGGCATGTAGGTAGTGGGAAGGCTCAAAAACATTTTTCAAACATGGATCATAGTTAGGACTATTTCTAGAGAGTTGGAACCATTGTCTTATGAAAGAGATTTAGAAGAAGCATTGGAATCAGATAACCTAAGAGCACATAAGACACCACTGGGAAAGGATTGGAAATTAACAACAAGGTACCATAAGATAGCATTTCCACCGAATTCATATCCAAAAGGGAAAAATCTAGGTCAATCTTTGAGTTCAATTGTGCAACAGTCTAGTAGTCAACGATTTCTAGGGCAAGAAACTCCATTGTCTTTTATGCCACATGTAGGTCAGCAACTACCTAGAGGAAAAGCTTATGCATATTTGTTGGAAAATATGATCTAGGATAGCATTCCATAAGGTTACCTAATGTCATCACCCGAAGTACCTATGCACATACAACAATCACTAGATAAAGGGAAGAAGAACGAAAGTCCTAGAAAAAAAATTGGAAGTAACAATTTTTTAATGTATTTATCAATTTCCATGGCGTTAGGTCATTAAAAATATGTATTTTGTGTACTCCTTGGATGCATAGTTAAATTCCACATTGAATGAGTTCTTTCACTCGAAATTTGAGTAAAACCATAGGGAGATCAGTTAAAAATACGGAAACAATAAGTAGTTTTTGTGTCTTTTCCTCAAAAAAATTATAATATTATTTTATGACCTTATCAATTATTTTATTATTTTCCTAGGATTCCCATTTTATACCTAAAATTTACTCTAATGATTGTGTCTCAAACGCACTTCTAGTTGAGCATGTAATTTCCCAGCCATTCTTCTCCCCATCCATGATGTTGTAGGTGCACCTCTCCTGACATGTTTCATCCTAGATGCACTTATCTTGATGAATGTTACTTGCTCCCAAATTTTGTTTCGTGTAATATCATGTTTCACACCCTTTTCTTACTAGTGTTGATATCTTCAACAAGCTTGCTCCGAGCTTGTCTCAGTTGTGATACCATTTGTCATAAACCAAATATTTAGTACCATAGGATATCTTTATCTTTGATGATCATGCAAAAACACCCAGATTTTTTGTCAAGGACTTGGTCACCCGAGGTTACTCTTTTTATGGAATAGGCCTCTTCAATCAAGACATGCACATACCTTCTACCATGAGCTACCAATCATTCATTCCAACCATGCCTAACAAATTTTACAACCTGCAATTGGACTTATTTTATTATGTTTTATCTTACTCAGGCATCCACTACTAAAAAAGAGACCAAACCAAAAACATAATATATCTGGTGGGTGGCTAAACCGAGTAGCCAGTAAGTCTTTATTAAGTACACAAGTTATAATAGGCGGTTTGAGAAAGGGAAAGAACCTTAGATACAATGGGATCACATTCCTTAACCTTCTATCTGAAATATACGAACCATAACTTCCTAGGTACTTCATCCCAAAATATCCTAATATGCTTGTTGTTTCCTCTATCTCTATCGAAGCTTGTTGTCATAACCTCTTTGTTCACCTGGGAACTCTAACTCTGCTCCCTTTCTTATTGTATATTTCTTTATATGTTTCCTTATCTCTTTGGTTAGAATACTTATTGGTCTCTTCCTTGCTTAGATGATTGGATGGTGTCTAGTCCTTATGGAGCTAGACATCATCTTGGATGAGCCAAGTTTAAAGTCAGACATATTTTAATGTATTTCTCATTTTTCATGGGGCAGTGTCCATCAAAAGTATGTAGTGTAGGTAGTCATTAGGTGCATTATTGAATTATGCATCAAGCTAGTGCTCTCGCTTGAAATTTGAGTAAAACAAAAAGAGAGATAACTTGAAAATATGAAAACAATAAGTAGTTTTTGTGTCTTTTCCTTTAAAATTTATACTATTAATTTATTATTTTCCTTAAGAGTCCCAATTTAGACCTCAAATTTCCTCTAATGATTGTGTCTCAAGCATACTTATAATTGGGCATGACATTTCCTATTCATGCTTCTCCCCATGCATGATGTTATAGGTGCACCTTTCCCGACATGTTTCATCCTAGATGCACCTCTCATGATGAATGCTATGTTCTCCTGAATTTTTCTCAGTGCACTATCATGTTTCACACCCTTTTCCTATTAGTGTTGATATCTTCAACAAGATTGCTCCTAGCTTGTCTCAACTATGATACCATTTTTCATAACCGCAAAGATTCAGTACAGTAGGATTTCTTGAACTTTGATGATCATGAAAAACAACCCAAATTTTGTATCAAGGACTTGGTCACCTAAGGTTACACTATTATGGACTACACCTCTTCACTTGAGACATGCCTTTACCTTCTACCATGAGCTATCCATCATTTAGTCCAACCATGCCTAACAACCTTGCCAAGCTGCACTTGGACTTGGATTATTATTTGTGTCATCTTACATAGCCATCAACTAATAAAAAAGAGACCAAACCAAAAACATAATATATAAGGTGGGTTCCTAAACTGAGTATCCCACAAGTCTTTATTAAGTAAAATTTTTGTAATAGGCGGCCTAGGAAATTGAAAGAACCTTAGATACAAAAGGACTATGGTACTCAACCTTCTATCGTAGATACAACAACTAGAACTTATTGGGCGCTTCATCCCAAAATCTCCTAATTTGCTTATTGTTTCCTCTGTCTCTACTAAAGATGGTTGTTGTAACATGTTTATTCACTTGGGATCTCTACCTTTGCTCCTTTTGTTATCGTATATCTCTTTACATGTTTCCTTAGTTCTTTGGTTAGAATACTTCTTGGTATCTTCCTTGCTTTGATGATTGGATGGAATCTATCTGTTATGGAGTCAACTTATATTAATAAGGCCTCACACCTCATCCTGTTAAGTGGCCCCCCCATAATTTTTCGTTGGTCGACACTTTTTTTAAAGGATGTTTTGTTTAGGAAACCCTAAGAAAATTGCATTCTTTCTTAATGGTAGGCCTCGAGGAAAACCTTCTAACCAAATTTCCAACACTTGGACACTTCTCTTGAAACCCCTCTTGGGTGCACCCCAATCGAGTGCCTTAAGGCTACCAACTATTTTTTTGTATTCATTGACAAGCTCCCAAGGTCCTTTGTCCATGATCCTAAGTGTCATGTTGAGTGTGTCAATGTGTGCCCAGCATATTGTGCAACTATTTTTCTCCTCATTGGTCTTTCTTATGACTAATCCTCAAAAAATTAGACTAGACGGCATCTAATCCACTTTGCTACCTTTATATCCTTCTATCATTTGTTAAATATCTTTCTCAATACTCCCCTTGTCAAACCCTTTGTTGACTTGCTGAAGCCTCTTGGTTGCATTCCCTACAATAGAAAGATCTATTCCCATGCCAGATTCATCACTACGTGTGACATCCTTGCATGCTCCTAGAAGTTCCCAAAAGTGTTGAACCACCTCTTGGTCATATCAGGAGTAAGGGTTATTGATGCACCTGAGTTGCCATTGCATGTGCAAATAAAGGGTTATTGCCTACTATAAAGAAGGCATGATACAACTTGCTTCTTTAAAGAGGAAACCTGCAACATGTGTAGAGCTCTAAATACAATATTATTCTCTGATGACCGATTACATATATTCTACTACAATATATAGTTTCGAACTTACCAAAAACCCTAACCATCTAGTGGACATCCATTATTGGGACCTTGACCACCAACTAGTGGACCTTGTTGAACAAGGCCCCTTACATTCATTGATTTCACATTATATTCCTAGTGGAGCATTATTTAGTAAATATGACTCTCAATACATTAAGTAGCAATCAATTGTATAATTATGGGAGCTAGGGTGGGACCCTTATAACAACACTCACCCACACCAAACTTTTGAAACACCTCATTCCTACTTTAAAAGAGTAGGCAATTTGGACCCATAATCTAGTGTTAGGAATGGTTAAAATTTTCCATATCTATACCACTTAATAAACCACTCCCAACTAGGTAGCTTGAAAAAAGGGTTGAAGTGTTTTATTAAGGTCCACTTAGAAAAATTATGTATGATTCATATTCCCCAAAACAAAAGAAATCTTCTTATGCCGTGTCGTATAGAATAAGCATGCTGAAAGATTTAGAATTAAAAAAAGAGACAAACAAATAATTACTAGATACACAACCGTCTTTTAAGATACCTCAATGTTATTAAAAAAAGTTTGTCTTTACACCCAATATCTAGCATTAGAATTTCTTAAATATTTCTACACCTATAACATTTCATAAACCACCTCAATTAATAACATTTAGACCAATGTAATAAATTAAATTGCACCCCAAAAGCAATTGACCACATCCCCTCATGGGCAATTTCACATTACACTATCTAGCAAGGCATTATTTAATAAATATGACCCTTAAGAGATTAGGTAATAAGCTATTCTATAATTAATAAAGTTAAGGTGGGACCCTAACATCACTCACCCTGACCAAAAAGAAAATCCTTTTAATATACGTCATTGATACTACAAGAGTGGGCAACTCAAAAAATTGCACTCATATTCTAACTTTAGGAATGGTTAAACTTTTCCATATCTATACCACTGAATAAACCACTCCCAACTAAATAGGCCCATTTTAAGTTGAAATTTCCTCTAATGGCATCATACCCAAGTCCTTCATCTCGAACTCAGCAGCAAGCCTCCTTCTTGCAACTTTAATGACTTCCACTTTTTCTGTCAGGAACAAGTCATCGACATATAACAGGAACATCACTGGTCTTCTACCTTCAACCTTGAAGTAAATATTGGAATCCTCTTTACTCTTAGTAAATCCTAGAGCCATTAGTAAGCCGTCCATCTTGTCATACCATGTTGAACCTTGGGATCTTCTGCAGTCACTCCCTCTAAAGTTGAGCATCATTCTCCTTGTGACTTTCATACTCTATGTATTGAAACATTTTGTACTAGACTGACAAGTAGCTTCCTCTGCTACTAATATTCTATGTATCAATCTAGGGTCACTGGATACCAAGATCCTTTATTTTGAACCTTTTCAAAAGTTCTTCTCGCACCCATCTGTGAGCTTGTCATCCTCTGTAGGATTTCATATTCAACCTTGTAGCAAAGGTTAATATCTTCATCACTCTAGGTGATCTTCAAGCTCCTCATGTAGGTGTTATCCCATGGGTGCCTTCAGAGCTCGTACAAGGCCTTCTTTAATTGGCACACATGAATCTACCTGTCATGTGTCTCAACTCCCACTGGTTGGAAATGTCTCTTCGTATTCTATGCCTTCTTTCTATGAGAATCCTCGTGCTACGAATCTTGCCTTGTATCCCACGATGTTGTCGTCTACTGCATACTAGATCTTGTAGATCCATATGGAAGATACTACGAGATTCCCTTCAAGTATTCGACATCGCATTCTAGCCATCATTATTCATTTTGGATTATTAGAGTGAATCTTGAACTGTTGTCACTTGTTCTTTGGAACAAGTCTCACCCTTCTTTTCTTGTAGGTGATTGTACGTGATCTTTCCTACAAGTAAAATGCACAAGTTGTATGGTTAGAAACATTTCATAATGCATATTTATAATGGAAAAATCTTATGGATAAATATATAATCATGCAATTAGTTTATCCAATGCAACATTCATCCATATCTCATGAAAATTTTCTATATTACATCCATCTCTACCATAAAATCATTGAGATTGTGCACTAATCCAATATGTCAGCAAAGAGGTTTCATTATAGATAAGTAGTAATGGAGAGATGTATAGTACCATGAGCTACTTACCCATCACATGCATATTAGTGGTACACTATCATTAATGCAAACATTCTTTCATGCATAACACATCAACTAAATATAAGAAAATGCCTAACCAAACAATATCATGAAATGACAATTGAACACTTATCTTTATTTGTTTCGTGGGTAGACTCCTTCTTTCAGCTTTATCTTCTTCTTCATTCATAACACCATCATTTCTTATCCAAATGCTAAGATGGATAAGAGGTTCTTCATGAATTGAGTTCTTCATATTCCTCATCGCTTGAGGGATCTTCTTTGAATCGTGAGCACTTGATCTTCATTTGTTCCCATCTTCTCTTCTCTTATTATCAGTCGAGCTTCTTCTTGTGTGCACTCTTCCCAGAGTCTCCTGAAGGTAATCATTTCCTTCTAGCACACACTCCTTGAATGAATGAATCCCATGATCCTGGGAGGCCATTCAAGGTGGCTATAACAATATCTTATTCTTCTTCAATTGCTTCGTCATAAGATCAAAAACTTCCTTTTGGTGTCTTCAAGGATGACATATGATGGATGATATGATCTTTAATAGAGTTTGCAGTGATTCTCTTGGCTCTATTCTTAGCCTCATCTCTCTTTGGCTCCTATAAATTTCTTACTGCAGTGCTGATCTAGGTCAATTTCTTCAAAGGTCACGGAGGTCTGAGACTTCCATACTTGGAATTCATTAGCTTCATGAATCTTGTCTTCAAGTTGGTGTGATAGGTCATTTTGAAATGAGAACATCAAATGTAAATAACAAAAGATTAGATCTTACCGATTTGAGGTATCTATCCTAGTTCCACATCAGGCTGATCTAGGGTTTGTTAGAGAAACCCTAATTTTCAAAACTTGGAATCTTTCAAATATGATTAGATAGAAATATGCACCTCCTCAAGGTGAGCTGAGCATAATACTCATTTTCCAAAAACTGTGATCAGAACTGCAAAATATCTGATGCCCTAGTTTTCTTAAATTTCTTCTACATAATTACCATATATTGTTTGTGCAATATATCCAAAATTAATGCTTCTCTATGTTTAAAACTTTGCACTGAGGTAACCACGTCTGTCCTCTTTCCAACACCGCACATTTGAGTAGAATGGGTTTCACCAATTGGGACTTATGAGAGTTTTCCCAAGGTGGCTTATTTTAGGACTGTTCAGCATAGCGAACTTGTACAGACTGGCACATGTCAATGTTTCATCTTCAGGTTCTAAAACATTTACTACAGAAAGTAAAGTCTATGCCCTATCTAGAACATCCTGATAAACTTTTCATTTGGACCTTCATAGCCCGAGGTAAAGCAATTTTCCCTAGGTGTCCTATTTAGGGATGAATCATGGGAGAGGCTAGAACCCTGATTTGCAGGAATCACATTAGAGGAAATTTCAACTCAAAATGGGCCTCCTAAAAAGAATTAATAAAATAATAGTTAAAATAATAAAATAATATTTATTAATTTTGGAGGAAGAAAAGAAAAAAAATACTTTTGTGTTTGTATTTTTGAAATATCTCCCCATGTTTTTACTCAAATTTCGATCGAGAGATCTCGTTGGATGCAGAATTAAATTCCGCATCCAACGAGTACCCACTCGACATACTTTTGATGGACCCCTCTACCCCAAAACAAGAAATACCTGAAAAAATGTGATGATGACATCATCACATTTTTCCAGGTATTTCTTGTTTTGGGGGTAGTGGGGTCCATCAAAAGTATGTCGAGTGGGTACTCGTTGGATGTAGAAATTAATTCCGCATCCAACGAGCTCTCCTGATCAAAATTTGAGTAAAAACACGGGGAGATATGTCGAAAATATAAACAAAAAAGATAGTTTTTTACCTATCCCCAAATTTATATTAAAAAGTGTTTAAGACCTATACGGTATTTCAAATTTAAAGCAATTTCATTGGCTAACCCATTTAAAAGGCCCATTTTGAGTTCAAATTTCCTCTAATGTATCTCCCAGAATATAGCAAATATGAGGGTAAAATTTTTACACAGGGTACATCAGGAATTTATGTTTGGCTTGTAAACATTTCGACTCCTGATCCTTCTCCAATATCAAGATATAGGGAATGCACCAAAATGACTAGTTTTAGTCTTTTAGGGTTTTCTCGTCTGGGGTCAAATTAGGGTTTGACTTTCCCAGAGTTTTACCCAACAAAAAATTTCGAACTTGGCCTCTAAATTTCGATTTTGAGGAGGAGAAAAATCCTATGTTGGGCTCACTCAAAAATTCGTCTTCTGTGAAAAGCCATAATTTCCCACAGTAGTGATAGGTCAAAAACTAAAAATGCCCCGAATCAAATTCTGCTTCGACAAAAAGATACGCCCTTAAATGGAGAGTTATCCTAGCATCCTTTTGCTGATGATCTGTGGAGAGAGACCCAAAAAGTAAGAAGCCCTAGATTCTGTAGCTGCACATTGTCTTCTTCTCAGGTTAGCTCTGATACCATGTTATATGTTTATCATTTAATCAATATGATCTAGGATCTTATCTAAGAGAATATCATGCACATCAATAATCAAAAGAGACAATAGACACAAAGAGTTTTCCTCAGGGAAACCATAAAGGATAAAACCCTGCAACTTCCTCAAAGATAGAATGAGAACCAATAGCAAAAGTACAACCCAAAAACACAAAGATGATCTTCGATAGATGTTCTCTCTCTCACTTATGCGAGCTCATCCTCTCTCACTCATGCACTACAGTTGAGTGAGTGTATGTTTCAAATAGAGAGTATCACCCTCTATTTATTCTATTTTTCTACTTGGCAAATACTTACGAGGGATGAGTTCTCTAGGGGAGTCTAATAACCCTAATACCCCTCAACTTTGGGGACTATTGCCCCGACTTACAATGGGGGGTAACCTTTATGAATTTACATGACTTTATTTTATTAATGACTTTCCCGATAGGAACATCTGGGTACAATGAAATACAACATACTATATACAAGTGAATATATTTTGAAGTTACAAATACATCAACAAATTGCAGTTTTTGGAGCTAGAGTAGCAAATAGAGAAGCACTACTTATATATGATTACCATGTTCTAGCTACTCATGCTAGAAGAAGAAAAGGAAAACATCATTTCCAGAAGGAAAACCATAAGGGGTCCTATCATCCTAAGAAGTTTCAAAAGAAAAAAAAAGAATAATAATTTCTCCTATTATCCATGTTACCATTGTGATAAGATAGGACACATTTCTAGAAATTGTCCAACATGAAAATAAGAATATAAGAGAAATAATAACAAAAGACATCATGCTCATTTAGCAGAAGAAGAAAAACAAGAACCTACCAAGAAGTTAGAAAATGAAGAAATTGAAGAATATATTTTATTCTCTACTCTTTTTGGGTCTGTGACACCTAGGAATGACACATGGTTAATTGATAGTGGTGCTTCAAAGCACATGCCAATTCAAAATAATACTATCTCCAATTTTGAAGAAAAGGACTCTCAGCAATTTCACTGGGAGATGACTATCAATATCCAACAACAAAAGAAGAATATAAGAGAAATAATAACAAAATACATCATGCTCATTTAGGAGAAGAAGAAGAACCTCCCTAGAAGTTATCAAAGGAAGAAATAAAGAATATATTTATTCTCCAATCTTTCTAGGTCTATGGCACCTAGGAATGACACATGGTTAATTGATAGTGGTGCTTCAAAGCACATGACAAGTCAAAACAAGACTCTCTCCACTTTTGAAGAAAAGGACTCTCCTCAACAAGTTTCACTAGGATATGACTATCAATATTCCATCAAGGGAATAGGAGAAGCCACATACAAGATTGATTTAGGAACCTCTATGAAAACGAAAGATGTGCTACATGTGTCAGGATTGAAGAACTAATTACTTTCTATTTCAGCCTTATATAAGAAATGATTCAAGGTTTCCTTTATAGATGGTGAAGTTCTCACAGTGGCATAAAGGAAAATATCTATAAGATGCATTTGGAATTGTGATAGAAGAAGGTAGCTTGTATAAATTAAAAGGCCACTCAAAAGCGGCCACATGTGCATAAAATAGTCAAAGGTCTACCAGATCTAAATATTGATCAAGTAGTAGGTAAAGGATGTGTGAAAGGAAAGAACATCAACTACAAGGCCTTACCACATGTGAGCAAGGTAGTCATAGATCTACCAGATCTAAAGATTGATCATGAAGGAGTATGTAAAGAATGTGAGAAAGGAAAGAACATAAAGAATAAATTTCTGAAGAGAGACACCAAGTTAGAAGGAATCTTGGAACTTATTCACTAAGATGTATGCAGTCCAATGCCCTCAACATATTTAAGTGGGTACGTATATTATGTAACATTCATTAATAATTACTCTCATAAGACTAGGGTTTATTTTTTGAAATCAAAATATGAAGTGTTTGGAATGTTCAAGGACTTCAAATCCTTGGGAGATAATCTTCCAGAAAGAAAGATCAAGACATTCAGGTCAGATAATGGAGGGGAGTATACTTCAAATGAATTCAAAAACTTTTGCAAAAATGTTGGGATTAAGAGGGAACTTACCACTCTCTATAATCCACAACATAATCGTGTTGCTGAAAGGAAGAATCAAACCATTATGGAACAAATGAATACTATCATCCATGATCAAGATATTCCAATGCACTTATGGGTTGAAGCATCAAGGACAATAATATATGTCCAAAATAAAAAATATCATAGTGCATTTGGGTTTAAAACCCCTGAAGAAATTTTCACAGGAAAGAAACTAGAGGTAAGTCACCTCAAGATATTTGGTGGTCTAGTGTTTGTTCATATTCCAAAAGAGAAAAGAACCAAGTTGGATCCTTCCGGAAATAAAGGAATATTTCTTGGATGCTGTGAGGACTCCAAGGCCTTTAGAATCTATATACCAGGTTA
Source organism: Pseudotsuga menziesii (assembly GCA_001517045.1). Classification (NCBI taxonomy): domain Eukaryota; kingdom Viridiplantae; phylum Streptophyta; class Pinopsida; order Pinales; family Pinaceae; genus Pseudotsuga; species Pseudotsuga menziesii. Next base: position 1,031,197 of record LPNX010463499.1, on the reverse strand, counting down.
CCATCATATGTAAATTACAAGGGATGTAACCTTTTATGAAGATACATCTCTCAAGAAGTAAATAAAGTCCAAACTTGAAGAAACATATGAAGAAGTTATAGCTCCCAGCATTAGAGGAAATTTGGGGTCTAAAATGGGCCTTATAAGAAAACATGCCAAAATAAGTTTTTGTGAGTTGGAATTCAAGAACCAATAGAATTTCAATAAAATATGTCAACCATAATGGTTGAATTGACATATTTTTCATTAAAAAAAATATTTTTTTTGTTCGTATTTTCGACATATCTCATTGTGTTTTTACTCAAATTTTGATCAGGAGAGATTGTTGGATGCGGAATTTGATTCCGCATCCAACGAGTACCCACACTGCATACTTTTGACAGACCTTGCTACCACAAAAACAAGAAATACCTGAAAAAAACATGATGATGACATCATCATCACATTTTTTAGGTATTTCTTGTTTTTGGGGTAGCAGGGTCCGTCAAAAGTATTCAATGTGGGTACTAGTTGGATGTGGAATCAAATTCCACATCCAACGAGCTCTCCCAATCAAAATTTGAGTAAAAACATAGGGAGATATGTCGAAAATACGAACACAAAAAGTAGTTTTTTTCTTTCTTCCTCCAAAATTAATCAATATTATTTTATTATTTTAACTATTATTTTGTTATTTTCCGTAGGAGGCCCATTTTAGACCCAAAAATTCCTCTAATGAGATCCATATCTGATGAAATAATTTGCACCTTTTCTTGATGATGAGAATCTAGAAGAAAATGATATGTTGGATCCCCAAGAACCTTCCTACATGAGTATCCTGCATAGGATAAATCCATCTTGGGCTCGTGATATTATTCAAGAAGAAGAAAGGTATGGTTCTCTAGAATGCTCCTCAAGAGAAAGCAAGAATCCAAAGCCATTACCTAGTTATGTGGCTTTGATGTGTGATCTTGTAGACAAAGAACCTACATGTTTTGAATTATTTTCTCAAAAGAAAGAATGTGTAGAAGCCATGACAGAATAATACCAATCCATAATGAAGAATGATGCATCGAAAGTAGTTCCAAAGACAAAAGGAAAAAGTGTGGTATATTCCAAATGGATCTACAAGATAAAGCATAAAGCCGATAGGAGTATTGAGAAATAGAAAGCCACATTTGTGGCCCATGGTTTATCTCAAAAGGAAGAAATCGATTATGAAGAGACATTTTCTCCTTTAGAAAGGTACACTTCTATTAGAACCATCATGGCACTTGCAACTAGGACGAAATGGAAGTTACACCAAATGGATGTGAAAACAACCTTCCTAAATTGTGCTATTGAAGAAGAAGTGTACATAGAACATTCAAAAGGTTTTGATGTAGAAGACATAAGGACACATGTATGTAAGCTAAACAAAGCTCTTTATGGATGGAGGAAAGCTCCAAGAGCTTGCTATGGAAGAATCGATAGTTTTTTGACAAGCTTGGGATTTACAAAAAGTAAGGTTGATCCTAACATTTACTTCAAGGTTATGGATAATAAGCCTATGATATTATTGTTGTATAAGGATGGTTTACTCCTGATAGGTAATGAGAAGCAAATATTCGAGTGTAAGAAGAAGCTCACTGCATAATTTGAGATGAAAGACCTTGGCTTGATGCATTATTTTCTAGGTCTTGAAGTATGGAAAATCCCAGAAGGAGTATACCTTAACCAAGTGAAGTATGCAGTAGAAATCCTCAAAATGTTTGATATGTTGGAATGTAAATCCATGGCCACACCCATGGATACAAACTTGAATTTGTTGGTTGATGCTTCATCAGAATTAGTGGATGTGACACTATAAAGACATCTCATTTGTTTATTGATGTATTTGATGAATACCCGACCAGATGTATGCTTTGTTGTTCACACCTTGAGTCAGTATTTGATTGAGCCCAGACATGTTCACATGATATCTATAAAAATTGTGATGAGGTACCTGAAATGGTATGATAGGATATGGTCTCAGTTATACTAGAGATCACGACTTCAAACTGTATGGTTATAGAGATTTATATTGGGAATGAAGTGTCTCAAATAGAAAGAGAACTTTAGGAGGACTTTTTAGAATCTGGGGTCAAACATGATATCATCACTAATTAGGAATTATTCCAATGATGCTCTCATCACTATAGAAGTGGAATATATTGCATCTTGTTCTAGCAGTTGTGAATCCGTATGGTTCAGAAGTTGTTGTCATATCTATTCGATTTGGAGATGGATTCTACCGTGATTCTATGTGATAAGCAAAGCTACATGATGCTAGAGAACCATGTGTTCCATTATTAGATGAATCACATAGAAATATAGTACTTCTACATTTGTGACATGGTGTATAAGGGATATACAAAGCTCCAATACGTGAGCACATATGAACAGGTTGCAGATGTGTTGACTAAGCCTTTGTCGCATGTGAATTTTTAACACTTCGGAGACAAGATAGGTGTTGTCTGTAAGGAATTTCCTCGAAATGGAGAGTAGTATTGATGATACTATGCTATCATGATCAAAACAGGTTGCTTAGTTGGGATTGATCAGCCTTAGACTTGATCCTAGAATTTCGAAAGGAAGGATTGTCTTAAATGTTGATCTTGATAAACTTGAGCCCGTAATTTTGAAAGGAAGGATCGTCTTAAATGTTAATCTTGTTATACTTCATCCCCAAATTCCAAAAGGAAGGATCGTCTTACTAATGTTGATCTATAGACTTCATCTTGTAGTTTCGAAAGGAAGGATCATCTAGAATATTGATTGGTGGACTTAATGTTGTAATTCTGAAAGGAAGGACCATCTAAAATGTTGGTTGGAGATCCCACAATTATTAAAGGAAGGATCATCCATGTTTGACTTGATCACGTATTTATGAAAGTAAGGATTGTTCTATGTATGTATGTGTTGGCAGTGATCAGTATTGGTAGCTTCGTTAAGACTTGATTGAGTAATTCGAAAAGGAAGGACCATTTGCGTATTGTAGATGTATGTATGATTAGTATTGTTATCTCTATAAATAATTTATCCTATATTCCAGAAAGGAAGAATTGTCTGAGTACCACAGATGTTTTGTCCATGATCCCGTAATTCCAAAAGGAAAGAATCACTAGTGTTTCCCATGATCCCATAATTTTGAAAGGAAAGGATCACTAGTGTTGTCCATGATTCCATAATTTCGAAAGGAAGGATCATGTTGGTTGTTTATACGCTTCCCTCATTATGATGTCATAGATGGTGTTACTCAAACCTTGAGTTGTTGATGATGATATTGTTATACTTGTCACATGTTGTTGTTGTTATTCCATTTTATGTTGATGAGCCAACCCCATGCTGTCGTTGTTTTTACTATTACATATTTGTGCTAATGAGCCATCCTCCTACTCTCATTGTTAGTGATATATCATTTTTATACTGAAGATGTTGATACTTTAGCTCTGTACTAAAGATGAAGATAATGATGTTCCAACATTTCTATGTTGATGTAGATGATGTTGATTATCCAACTCCATGTTGTAGGTGATGATCCAGTTCCATGCTACAGAAGATGATGCTCGAGCTCCATATTGCATATGATGAGTTCCAGCAGATGATGATGATGCTCTAGCTCCATGCTGCATATGATGATCCAGTTCGATGCTACATATGATGATGCTCCAGCTTCGTGCTGTAAAGGATGATGCCCTTGTTACATCCTATATATGATGATACTCTAGCTCCGTGTTGTGGATGATGGCATTGTTCAAAACTTCAAATTATCTATATATGTACTAGACAATGTTCCAAAATATGATGTTGATGATTCCTCCTCCCTCCTTTTGATGATGTTGTGTAGATCCACACCAACTATGGTTGTTGTTAGTAGAATACCCTTCTTGTTAAGGGGAAGTGTTGAAATAATGTAGCTTCAAAGAATATTCTACTTGTACTTTACATTATTATTATTTATCCTTTGAGAGATGTCCCTAATGTAAATGATCATGTAAACGTCATGTGGTAAATCCTTTATTGTAAGTCAGGTCAATAGTACCCAAAAAATATAAATATAATTATTATTCGTAGTTTTCCTAGGTAGGATGGCCTTGTCAATTTTATAGGTTGGCCTAGTTAGGTTAAATTTCAGTTAGGATATTAGTATAAATAGGGAGGCACACTCCCTCATTTATACACACTCACTCACTCATGTATTGCACAATAGAGAGAAATAAGGAAGTACAAAGAAGGAGGATGACAATTGTCTTTGGTGTTTTGGCTCTTATGCTTGGGGTTTGGTCTCTCTCTCCTATGAAACCTTGTTCTTTGCTCATTACATTCTCGCAATATATATTGATGAATTTTTATTGTGTTTTTCCCTTTAGGGTTTCCCAAGGAAAATTGTTCTGTACCTTGTGATTGTGTTTCTTTTAGTGATCATCTTTATGTTGCTATTATGAAAATGTATTAAATTCTTATCAAGTTAGGACTTAAGATATAGAAACATATAAAAATTAACAAGGGTAACTGTCAAGATATCAATTGGAACCTCTCCATTCCAATTGGTATATGGAAGGAGGCAATTTTACCTATACAGTTGGGTCTACCAGTACTAAAACTCATCCAACATGAGATGGGAGAGAAAAATGACATGGTGAGAAGGGTGTATGAGATAATTAAGCTACAACAATAGAGATAATAGGTTAGCATGAAACTATAGGAGCATGAGATGATGATGAAGAAGAATTTTGACAGGAGATCTCTAGAAAGAGACTTCTATCTAGGGGATTTGGTCCTTAAATGGGATGCAAGTAAAGCAAACATTGGAAAACATGGAATTTTTTATAATCTCTAGATAGCTTCATATCCTATCTCATTTATACAAGGAAATAACAAAATTATTCATGTTGAGGTTGATGGTGAAAAAATAGAAGTTGTTGTCAATGACAGGATTCTAAAGCACTTTTTCGAGTATTAAACTAAGGTTCCAAAATTTTGTAAATAGTAGAGTAGAATAAATTCCATTTTCATATACATTTTATTTTTATAGCACTTATAGTTACAATATTTCCTATTTTTATTGTTTGTAAATATTTTTAGATGATAAGCAACTTTCTCAATATATACAAATCTCATGACAAATGGCTCCATGGCCGAATGGATAAGACACAAGTATGTTGTTCTCAACAACTTGTAGAGAAATCTATTGTTCCCATGGAGCCAATGTTAGCACAAATAATTTTTACAGTGCTCAATTGAGCTAGAAGCAGTTGTAAGGTGTGGGGGTAACCTAAGTAGTCGATCCTTGAGCTAATCTAAAAAACTGCATTAGCAGATTGATCATGGAGATCAATAATGCACCGAAAAAAGTGGAATTGTTAGCAGGATCATATGACAAGCATGTCACAAAAAGTAACATCATATCTGACGTTGCTCATCCATCACATGCCACTAAAGTGAAAGGAAATTTTTTGGGCCTAAGGGTGCATCATACCGTAAAATTTCCTAGACGTGTGGAAACATATTATTGGACGCTCTTCCTCAACGTATTTTTGGAATCCGCTGACGCTTGTGCACATTACCACCCTGCGAAACAAGGGTGGTTTATACTAAAAAGTCAAAACTTCATGCAACCAACTATCACGCATGCCAATCAATTCCCTCTCTTACAACTATCAGGTGGTTCTAATAATGTCATTATCCACGTGAGTCATCTCGGCCAAATAATATCCCACCATTTGTAATATTTTGAATTTCACAATCATTTATAAGGGGACAAGCTATTAGTTCTTGATCCATTGTCACTAGATTCAAGACCTCCAACCAATCTAACATCCTGCACTTGTACACCTCAGTCGTCTAGTCCCATATCTAAGTCCAAGTCAACCTCCATGTCAGTTCTTTGGGTGACTCTTGTGCCTCTAGATCAATTTCCAATTTTACCTATGTTAAACCTGAATTTTACCCTAATCCAACAAATACAAACAAATTTTCCCCCAAACTAGACATTATGACCATTAAAATGACTTAGACAACTGAAAACCCAAATCTTAAGCCCAAAGTTATGGAAATGAACATATACATATCCATCAGGATGATATCCATGATACTTATGTAACCCATTTTGACCTAATGCAATCATAAAAGAAGTTTGAATTATATCATTTATAGACCAGGACCCTTCAAATTATGGGATTTAGACCTATCCCATACCGTCTTTCTTCAAGCGGTGTATTTCCCATAGTTTACCAGTTGGTGTTCAACTTATTTCTCCTTGAGAAAGAAAACAATGATGTCTCTTGATCAATCTTGAGTTGTGTGCCATATTAAAAATGAAGAACTACAAAAATGTTCTACACTCCATGCCAAAAGGGACTACAACCTATAAAAGAGGAAAGAATGCCACTCGCCTATCAAACCCTAAACCCAACTGATAAAATCCTAGCCCTATCTAAACACTTAGAGACATGAATGATTACCCAACAATCAAATCCTTCTTTCAAAACCCTTCTTTTCAAAAAATCCTCCAAAAGACATGTATCAGTTCTATGCACCCTGTTAGGTTATGAAAACGATGATGAAGTAGAAAAAACTCTGTTAGGTTTTCTAGTACACCTCATTCATGCACCCAAGGGTTTCCTTCAATGGGATACTTGCAGTTTCTTTTCCCAAGATATGATTGAATAACTAACATAATTAACGTACCTAGAGTTATTCTGATACTCATCATTCCTATTTTTCCTATTTATGCATTAGAACTACAAATATTTTGAACATTTAGGCACGAATATAAGCAATGAGAATGGAGAGGATATCTCAGTCTTTGAATGGAACCCTATATTCCTAATATGTTCTTACAGGATAAAAATTCACATAAAAAGTAATGAGAGTGGCTTACAGGATAATACTTGAAATTAACCTTCCTAGAATTCCCAAGGAGGGTAAATAGTTGATGTAGTTCAATCCAAATACCAAAGTAGGTCACTCATTCCTCTTCAAGGATCACATAGTGACAAGAATATATGGTTTTGAAGGGGGGGGGCTATGAGCTTCCTACCTTCCTCACCATGATAATACTTTCAATGGAATATGCTAGCAAAAGACTTTTGTATCATGAAATACACTTGACAAGTTTTAAGCAACACGTAACTTTTCATATGCCCAAGGAAGTTGGGCGTTTTCAAGTGAAATCTTTGAGTTCCATGCAATACATGTAATCCTTCCTAGAGTATTTAAATTTGAAAAAAGTAGAGGTGGGACCTTATGATCCACATAAGGTCATTTTAAAGCAATGGTTGGAAAATAAGAACTCAACATATGATTGTCCATTGAAAATAGAGTGGGAGAGAATACCCAATAAGGAAAGATGGGAAAAATTATAAGAGGCTCAAAGGACCTTAGCTGGATAGACTAAAATAAAGTAGCTATCAGGTCAAAAGAGAGGGGTAGAATAATTGATTATATACATGGAAATTGATTAAGATTTACAAGCTCCACATCCCAAAAAGGATAGAATAGAACCACAAGAAACATCTTAGGCCTTGGTTGAGAAGGAATCAAAGTTATAAGTTCCCAAAGAAATCATTGAGTTAAGAAAGTAGTCTTTAACTCCAAGGTGTTACCCACTAGGTACATGCCATATCCTTCGTTGCAATTCAAAGTGCCTGAGAAAGCAAAGGATTTAACCCGAGAAGGTCCCATTTTAACCTGAACTGATCTATAGTTAGTGTATAAAGGTATTATAAAGGATGGTGTACATACCATAAAAGATGATATAGAAGAAATAATTCCTCCCCTTGTACAGGAGAAAGAAAATAATATAAGTTAGCTTCTATAAAAAATATCTCCCCTGAATGTGTAGAGTACCACAAGTGGTCGAGTTGTTACCACTCAAAAAACAAAAGCAGATATGCAAGGAGCTATACAGATTCCTTCAAAAATAAATTAATGTGTTCAAGAGCATAAACGACAACCAATTGAAACAAAAGTTCTATTTGTGGATTCCATGGAGGAGGACAACACTACTCAACAACCAACTAGAGTTAAAGAAGATAAATACACATGGATGAAAGACTTAGATGATGATATTCAACAAAAAAATGACAAGATAGTTGATCTTTAAGGGGACATCAAAAAAATAGATGATGATGTTTATGATTTAAATAGAGAAATCAATGACCTCAAGTGTTATATAAATTCATTACAAATGAAATCTTATGGAGAGTATCTAATCGAAAGGATCATTAAAGAACTGTGGGACATAATTACCCGGTTGTTCATAGTGGAAATTCTCTTAGTTTATGAAGGAAGATTTGGAGAGTTTAAAGTCATCCAAATAAGAAATGAAGAATGTAGAAATTACACTAGTAGACAAGCCTAGAAAAGCTAGGGATACAATTGAATATCTTAATAGTATAAGTAAGAAATCTATATAAGAACTCCAACTCACTAGTAGAATACGGGTCATTAATATAGTGAAGAAAATGTTGTTGAAGTAAACTCTTTTGAGAGTATTGCAAAATAGTACAAATAAACTTGTAGATGGCATTACTTCTTTCAAAATATTTAATGGAGTAATAAAGTTTGGATTACCATCACTATAGGATAGAAACGCATACCTTTATTCTAAATAATAGTACCAAACCCTCTTGATATGAAAGAGAGATGAAGACCCTCAACAGGAGAAGCTGGAAGGAGAGATAAGTGGCATCCAAGTAGTGGGAAGGCTCAGAACCATTTTTCAAACATGGATCATAGTTAGGACTATTTCTAGAGAGTTGGAACCATTGTCTTATGAAAGAGATTTAGAAGAAGCATTGGAATCCAATAACCTAAGAGCACATAAGACACCACTAGGAAAGGATTGGAAATTAATAAAAAGGTACCATAAGATATCATTGCCACCCAATTCATATCCAAAAGGGAAAAATCTAGGTCAATCTTTGAGTTCAATTGTGCAACAGTCTAGTAGTCAACGATTTCTAGGGCAAGAAACTCCATTGTCTTTTATGCCACATGTAGGTCAGTGACTACCTAGAGGAAACGTTTATGCATATTTGTTGAAAAATATGATCTAGGATAGCATTCCATAAGGTTACCTAATGGCATCACCCAAAGTACCTATGCACATACAACAATCACTAGATAAAGGGAAGAAGAACGACAATCCTAGAAAGAAAAATTGGAAGTAACAATTTTTTAATGTATTTATCAATTTTCATGGGGTTGGGTCATTGAAAGTATGTAGTTTGTGTACTCCTTGGATGCATAGTTAAATTCCACATTGAATGAGTTCTCTCGCTCGAAATTTGAGTAAACCCACAGGGAGATTAGTTAAAAATATGGAAACAATAAGTAGTTTTTGTGTCTTTTCCTTAAAAAATTATAGTATTATTTTATGACCTTAACTATTATTTTATTATTTTCCTTCGGATTTCCATTTAATACCTAAAATTTACTCTAATGATTGTGTCTCAAACGCACTTCTAGTTGAGCATGGAATTTCCTAGCCATTCTTCTCCACATCCATGATGTTGTAGGTGCACCTCTCTCGACATGTTTCATCCCAGATGCACTTCTCTTGATGAATGTTACTTGCTCCCAAATTGTGTTCGGTGTAATATCATGTTTCACACCCTTTTCTTACTAGTTTTGATATCTTCAACAAGCTTGATCCGAGCTTGTCTCAGTTGTGATACCATTTGTCATAACCCAAATATTTAGTACCATAGGATATATGTATCTTCAATGATCATGCAAAAACACCCAGATTTTCTGTCGAGGCCTTGGTCACTCAAGGTTACTCTTTTATGGAATAGGCCTCTTCAATCAAGACATGCACATACCTTCTACCATGAGCTACCCATCATTTATTCCAACCATGCCTAACAAAGTTTACAACCTACAATTGGACTTATTTTACTATGTTTCATCTTACTTAGGCATCCACTGCTAAAAAGAGACCAAACCAAAAACATAATATATCTGGTGGGTGCCTAAACCAGGTAGCCGACAAGTCTTTATTAAGTAAACAAGTTATAATAGGCGGTTTGAGAAATGGAAAGAACCTTAGATACAATGGGATCATGTTCCTTAAGCTTCTATCTGAAATATAACAACCATAACTTCTTAGGTACTTCGTCCCAAAATATCCTAATATGCTTGTTGTTTCCTCTATCTCTATCAAAGCTTGTTGTCATAACCTCTTTGTTCACCTGGGAAATTTAACTCTGGTCCCTTTCTTATTGTATATTTATTTATATGTTTCCTTATCTCTTTGGTTAGAATACTTATTGGTCTCTTCCTCGCTTAGATTATTGGATGTTGTCTAGACCTTATGGAGATACACACCATCTTGGATGAGCTGAGTTTAAAGTAAGACATATTTTAATGTATTTCTCATTTTTCGTGGGGCAGTTTCCATCAAAAGTATGTAGTGTGGATAGTCATTAGGTGCATAATTGAATTATGCATCAAACTAGTGTTCTCACTTCAAATTTGAGTAAAAAAAAAGAGATAACTTGAAAATATGAAAACAATAAGTAGTTTTTGTGTCTTTTCCTTTGAAATTTATACTATTATTTTATTATTTTCCTTAGGAGTCCCAATTTAGACCTCAAATTTCCTCTAATGATTGTGTCTCAAGCATACTTATAATTGGGCATGACATTTCCTAGTCATGCTTCTCCTCATGCATGATGTTATAGATGCACCTCTCTCGACATGTTTCATCGTAGATGCACTTCTCATGATGAATGCTATGTTCTCGTAATTTTTTCTCAGTGCACTATCATGTTTCACACCCTTTTCCTATTAGTGTTAATTTATCTTCAACAAGATTTCTCCTAGCTTGTCTCAACTATGATACCATTTTTCATAACCCCAAAGATTTAGTACCGTAGGATTTCTTGAACTTTGATGATCATGAAAAATCACCCAAATTTTGTATCAAGGACTTGGTCACCTAAGGTTACACTATAATGGACTACACCTCTTCGCTTGAGATATGCCTTTACCTTCTACAATGAGCTATCCATCATTTAGTCCAACCATGCCTAACAACCTTGCCAAGCTACACTTTGACTTAGATTATTATTTGTGTCATCTTACATAGCCATCAACCAATAAGAGAGAGACCAAACCAAAAACATAATATATAAGGTGGGTTCCTAAACTGAGTAGCCCACAAGTCTTTATTAAGTAAAAATTTTATAATAGACGGCCGAGGAAATTGAAAGAACCTTAGATACAAAAGGACTATGGTCCTCAACCTTCTATCGTAAATACAACAACTAGAACTTCCTGGGCGCTTCATCCCAAAATCTCCTAATTTGCTTATTGTTTCCTCCATCTCTACTAAAGATGGTTATTGTAACATGTTTATTCACTTGTGATCTCTACCTCTGCTCCTTTTCTTATCGTATATCTCTTTACATGTTTCCTTAGTTCTTTGGTTAGAATATTTCTTGGTCTCTTCCTTGCTCTGATGATTGGATGGAGTCTAGCTCTTATGGAGTCAACTTATATTAATAAGGCCTCACACCTCATCCACTTAAGTGGGCCCCCATAATTTTTCGTTGGTCGACACTTTTTTTGAAGGATGTTTTGTTTAGGAAACCCTAAGAAAATTGCATTCTTTCCTAATGGTAGGCCTCAAGGAAAACCTTCTAACCAAATTTCCAACACTTGGACACTTCTCTCGAAACCCCTCTTGGGTGCACCCAGATCGAGTGCCTTACTCTACCAACTATTTTTTGTATTCATTGACAAGCTACTGAGGTCCTTTGTCCATGAGCCTAAGTGTCATGTTGAGTGTGCCAATTTGTGCCCAACATATTCTGCAACCATTTTTCTCCTCATTGGTCTTTCTTATGACCAAGCCTCAAACAATTAGACTAGACGAAATCTAATCCACTTTGCTACATTCATATCCTTTTATCATTTGTTAAATATCCTTCTCAATACTCCCCTTGTCAAACCCTTTGTTGACTTGCCGAAGCCTCTTGGTTGCATTCCCTATGATAGAAAGCTCTATTCCCATGCCAGATTCATCACTGCGTGTAACTTCCTTGAATGCTCCCAGAAGTGCCCAAAAGTGTTGAACCATCTCTTAGTCATATCAAGAGTTACTGATGCACCTGAGTTTCCATTGCATGTGCAAATAAAGGGTTATTACCTACTATAAAGAAGGCATGGTACAACTTACCTCTTTAAAGAGGAAACCTGCAACATGTGTAGAGCTCCAAATGCAATATTATTCTCTTTCGACCGATTACATATATCCTACTACAATATATAGTTTCTAACTTACCAAAAACCCTAACCATGTAGTGGACATCCATTATTGGGACCTTGACCACCAACTAGTGGACCTTGTTGAACAAGGCCCCTTACATTCATTGATTTCACATTATATTTCTATTGGAGCATTATTTAACAAATATGACCCTCAATACATTAAGTAACAATCAATTCTATAATTAGGGGAGCTAGGGTGGGACCCTTATAACAACACTCACCCACAACAAACTTTTGAAACACATCGTTGTTACTTTAAAAGAGTGGGCAATTTGGACCCATAATCTAGCATTAGGAATGGTTAAAATTTTCCATATCTATACCACTTAATAAACCACTCCCAACTAGGTAGCTTGAAAAAAGGGTTGAAGTGTTTTATTAAGGTCCACTTAGAAAAATTATGTATGCTTGATATGCCCCACAACAAAAGAAATCTTCTTATGTCGTGCCGTATAGAATAAGCATGCTGAAAGATTTAGAATTAAAAAAAGAGACAAACAAATAATTACTAGATACACAACCATCTTTTAAGATACCTCAATGTTATTAAAAAAAGTTTGTCTTTACACCCAATATCTAGCGTTAGAATTTCTTAAATATTTCTACACCTATAACATTTCATAAACCACCTCAATTAATAACATTTAGACCAATGTAATAAATTAAATTGCACCCCAAAAGCAATTGACCCCATCCCCTCATGGGTGATTTCACATTACACTATCTAGCAAGGCATTATTTAATAAATATGACCCTCAAGAGATTAGGTAATAAGCTATTCTATAATTAATAAAGTTAAGGTGGGACCCTAACATCACTCACCCCGACCAAAAAGAGAAACCTTTTAATATACGTCATTGATACTACAAGAGTGGGCAACTCAAAAAATTGCACTCATATTCTAACTTTAGGAATGGTTAAACTTTTCCATATCTATACCACTGAATAAACCACTCCCAACTAAATAGCTTGGAAAAAAGTTTGAAGTATGCTATTAAGGTCCACTTAGAAAAGCTATGTATGCCTCTTGCACCCATAACTAAAGCCAACTTCTTATATTTTGCCATATAGAATATATCCACAAAGGGATTTGCAATCATTAAAAGGAAAAACAAATAATTAGTAGATACACATAACAAACTTTCAGGGTTATAATCAACCTCAAATCATATTTAGATACCATTTGACCACTTTATATCAGTTCTATAATCACATTGATCGCTACTCCCTTCGTTGAATCATTCTTGAAATGTCATGGGTATTTGTTATAGGATTACCAAGCCAAGGTTTGAGGACTTGCATGGATCAACTATGAAGATTTTTGAAATGAAATGGGTATTTGTTATAGGATTACCAAGCCAAAGTTTGAGGACTTGCATGGATCAACTATGAAGATTAATTTTGAAATCCGAGGACACTTTTGGTACCCATTTGAACATTTTTCGTATAACTCATTGTTAATTAAAAAAAGTGGGAGCACCTAAGAACTAGCATTAGAATTTATGAAATATTGTTATACCTATAACATTTCATAAACCACCTTGATAAAAACAAAATTGAGGCCTTTGTACAAGGATGATTAACTTTAAAATGAATTAAATTAGTATTAACATGAATTAAATTGATAAAATGAATTAATTTGACATTTAATTGTTAAACTGTAAAATAAATTAAATTGACTAGATCTATTTAACTTTACTTTTACAAAGCATCCTTATTAATTTTTTATTTATTTAAAATTTTTAATTTTTTTGTTATCGGAACTAACATTTTACCCTATCATAGTTGTAGAAATACACCTTTTGACCACAATATAATTTGTTAAGTTGAAAAATAATAAATTCAATAATAAAAAATAAGTTTTATATTCTCTTCACTCAAATTTAAATATACTTATTAAATAATATATCTCAAATACACTTAATGAGAGAAGCTAGGTGTTCTCCAAACGAATATGAGGAGATAGTGTCACCTTAGTCACCTTATTAAAAAATATAAAATATAAAATATAAATTACATATTCACTTAAACTAAAAACAATAAACTTGAATAGATCCACTTAAAACCATCTAAATTGTAAAAAATAAGTACACCTAGAGAAATTGGATCCTACTTAAGTTAAAAAAAAACTTGAATAGATCCATTTAAAACCATCCAAATGGTAAAAAATAAGTACACCTCCAGAAATTAGATCCCTTTAAGTACTTGATAGATCAGTTTAAAATAAATCTTTGATAGTTAATAATATATCTAAATGTAAAATTAAAAAAATCAAATCAAACCGTAAACATATGAAGAGAACAATTTTTTATAGACTTTGGAAATAAAATAAAATATTATATTAAAAATCACTAACTTCTATAAGTGTTTTACGGAGACCCGTTTTAAATTGTTTATCTATTTAAAGGAAATAGAGTATATCCTTGTCTGCGATTAACCTGGGTAGCGAAAGACAAGAGTTACTCTTGCCCTAAGAGCTCAGCAAACTCTAAAAGACAGTCTGTTTTTTCTTATTTTGGACAAACCTTGGACACCAGATCGAACATGACAAGGAGGAGAAACTCAAGGAGGAGAAACTCATTCGATATAGATGAATATGAAGTGAGCGCAGAGCTGAGAGTCTGTTGGCTTGTTGACGCGTCCTTCCACGAGTTGAAGGCTTTCTGGGAAACCTTGGACACCAGATCAAACATGCCAGGGAGGAGCCACTCATACATTAAACGCGCATTCCATCTAACCTACAAAAGGATGAAGAAGGCAGGTTGGATTAATATCGCCAGTCTTGAGAAAAGGCACAACAATATACCGATGGATGCGAGGTCGATTCTCGACAGGGTAAGAGCTCATTCAATATCGACAAACAGCCCTACAAATGGCGGGAGCCGAAATGAATCTAACCCGCCTTCTCTTCAAATGGTCCTAAATCCCTATGATTATCACAGTTATATCGGCCGTCGTGATTACCCTCCGGTGAGCTCTGACGCTGTTCCCGTGTGTGTTCCTTACGTGGTTCTCAAGGAATGCAATTTGGTTTTTAATCGGCTGTCCTTCGATAAAGATCATTTCTCTGCAGATCACAGAGCCTCCTTAACCGAACAGAGCCTTCGTTTTCTGAGTTACAGATACCAGTCCCCGTCAAATCTGCTGGACGATATTGTTCCTCTTGATGGTGATGGTACTGCTTCCGAGCATCTAGATCCAGGGGCCGAATGCGCAATATGTCTAGAAACAATCTTACATAAAGATCAGACATATGTCATTCTCCACTGCCTTCATCCATTCCACGCAAAATGTCTAAATGGGTGGAAACTTGAGATGACATCTGACGCGACATGTCCCTCCTGCAGAGGATCTATTGCCACACGATTTCATCACAGGAAGCAATAATGGAATAATGCCCTACAATAATTAGGGTGTCACAAAGCTCTTCCCAGGTCTGTTTGCTGTTTACATGTTTTAAAAGCGTTGTGATGGTTCATAGCTATTCATCTGGATTTTAAAAAACCCTTTGAAACAATCATGTGATTGTTTTTCTTATGTTCTTTAGGTCTGTTTGCTATTTACCTGTTTTATAAGCGTTGTGATGGTTCATAGCTATTCATCTGGATTTTAAAAAACCCTTTGAATCAATCATGTGATTGTTTTTCTTATGTTCTTTAGCTGTTCATTGAGACATTTGTTAAATCGTTTGGTTTGAATTAATGCCACTGATTTTATTGTATGTGTATTCACATTCAATGCCTCTACATTTCTGCGTTTATAACTGTGTTTTTTTTTTTTCAATTGCTCATGAGGTTTTGGCTTCATCAATATGTAGAATTTTTTTATGAGCTTGTGGCTTCATCAATATGTAGATGAAGCCAAAATACTTTCAAAATAAGTTGTTTTCATTTTGTATTAGCAGATTTCTATAATTTGTGGCTGGATCACCTTGATAGTGATCAAATAGTTGAGAGATACTGAAAGGATGGAAGACACTTTGGATTTTTTTTATTATGAAGCCAAAATACTTTCAAAATAAGTTGTTTTCACTTTGTATTAGCAGATTTATATAATTTGTGGCTGGATCACCTTGATAGTGATCAAATAGTTTAGAGATACTGGAAGAATGGAAGAGAGTTTGGATTTTTTTTATACTTCATATTCTTTTAGTTAAACTGGTTCAGTTATCTATGGCTAGCTACATGTTATCACCAGCATTCTTCATGTTATCCATTTACTATCAGTTCTGTTTTATATTTTTTTTTATCTCACATTCTTCTAATCATTTCCCATAAACTGTTTGTTATCCATTCATCAGCTATGAGTACATCACTAGAAGTCACTACAAGTTATCCATTCATCTAGTACAATTTTATGTTTATATATATATATATATATATATATGTGTGTGTGTGTGTGTGTGTGTGTGTGTGTGTGTGTGTGTGTGTTAGCCTAGTGGGTTAGCTGGTTGAGAGCTGTTTAAGCTAGCAGAAATATACTTGTGTCATACGATAGATGAAAAAATATAAGCAGTAGTCCACCCTAAATAAATCTAGTTAATCCCCTCTAGGATATGTAAGGGCCTCACTAGATGTCCCAGCCTGAGCTATTCAGAGGCCTCACTCCATGTCCCAATAGGTTAGGCCTCAGGAATACACTTGTCGTACAATAGATGAAAAAGCATAAGCTATAGTCCACCCCAAATCCTAAATAGACTTAATTATTTTCTCTGTGATGGTCATGTATCTGTGAGGGCTTTATGTGCTTCCGAATAAATTGGGCATTACATAGAGCATTACATGTTTCAAAATAAATAAGAGGAAACTGTAGGCATTTAATTCTCTGTTACAACTGCGTAGAAAGATTGTTTTGGCTTGGGAAAAGTTTCTCATAATCATAATTATGGTTTCGCAATTTCTTTCTCTGTATGATATATTCAGTTCATGATGAGACTTGAGTTGTGGTTATGTATATCTATATTCAGTTCATGATGAGACTTGAGTTGTGGTTATGTATATCTATATGAAATGTTAGGTTTCAAAATTGAATGTCTCTGCAAGGGTATAAACACTTCTGTAATAGTAGTTTAGGTTTTAGTTAAATCGACTTTTTAGGGTTATAAACTAAATTGTATTGACACATTGATCAATCCTGTTGTAGTTTTTAATTTGATTTTATTAAATAGTAGAGCTTGCACCATCAATAAGGGTGTGCACATGATTTCATTAATACGGACAGCTTAAGAACCTATGTGCTCTGTAATGTTCATTGAGTCTTCCCACTGGTTCTTTGGGACCTACGTTAGTATTCTACCATCCACCCAAACGTGCAATCGTTCTTTCTTTCGCAGCACAGCGTTGGAATGCTGTTTTCCCTCGCCTGTCCTTTGTTTTAACTTGCCCATGTTTGTATCATTCATTCCATAGGATGTGGAATGAGGTTGCCACAGACGCTGGGCACAATAGGGGCGTCTTTTCCACGGCCTTTTCTTTAATTACAATATGTCCGAGCGAGCAATTCGCATCAGTACCTTGGAAGCTTAGTTGCGCCAGAGAAACCAGCGATGTCGAGATTCGTTGTTGCAGACGCTTGCTGTTGCACGATGCCATCTTTGTGGCAATAAAGCTATAGTTAAATGCTCATTTTCAAAGATTTCTGATTTTTTCTCCTTACTAGCTGGTGAATTGTGTATTTCATCGTTTTCTAAAGAAGCGAATTAGTTTAGCTTCCATCAGAGGAAAGACAGAAGTACACGATGCAAGAACGCGAAGTCTGTAGCCAGGCTTTTGTAGTCTCGGACGACGAGCAGCTTAACTAGGCATATCTCTTTTATCCCACTCTCATTCCTCCTGAAAAGAGAAACATTAAATTATGGCTTACCGGTAGGTTACATTGTTTTGTGCTTACCAATTTCATTTAAATGTGTTCCACAAGCTTTGGTTCCTTGAGCCCTGGTTAAGGCATTACTGTTATTGCATGCAAATTGTTGAAGAATATGTTGTGGAGAGCATTAAAACCTCCTTTTTAAATGGGGGGGAATTATGATATATTCGTGGCAACAAAGAATTTTATTTGTTGATGGCAGCAAGTTTTAAGAAATCTCTTGTAGTGCACATTGGCTGTTGCAGTGTGGCATTTTCCAGGCACACTTGCCTCATCTACATTGTATTGGTAGAAAATTATTTCTACCAAGTTGATGACTCTTTCATTGGTGTTTTCACAGGTAGTCGAACACTGTGTTGATGTGATGGGCTATCCAGCTCAAAACGTCTAGATCTAAATCTGTACACAGGGTTCCCAATAATCTTCAAGAGACTATGTTTTTCAGCATATTTCAGCCACTAGATTTATGCAAATGATTCAATATTGTTAATTTATGTAATGATTTTACATTAGGGTTTGGGTTTGTTTTGTTTTGGGTAAGGGTTTGGTTTCTGTGATATTTCCTACCTTTCTAGTTCACTGAGTTGTATTGGTTATATAGAAAAATAGGGTTTGCTTTCCTTCTCTCTAGCATGTAGAGGAAAGATACATCCTTTACTGTTTGGTTAAATAAAAAAAATTATAGGGTTTGATTTCTTACTTTCAATGGATTTGAGGAGAAATGTATTTCTGAAGTGAAGTAGTGTAGGTAGAAATTAAATACAGTCTTTATTGTTAGTATGTAGTTTACAAGAGAAGTTAAATTTTAACCAACACGGTTGAGGGTTCGATGGGTAGCTCCTCTGCGATTCCTGTATCTCCATGGCGAAAACCCTCCCTTTCCCATTGTTTGTAGAAGGGCCCTTGGGCACCTGGGTCTGTTCTCCTTTACAGCGGCTTTATTACTTGCCCTTTCATCTCTGCAAGGTTTTGTCCAAAAAGTTGCGACAGAGTTGTCATTCTGTTGCTCTGTCTTCTTTGGCCTTAAAACCCCTCCCTGTGGGCTCACTTCCCGTCATTTTGCTCTTGACTTGGGTTCTTATGCCTTGGGTTTTCTCTCTATTTGGGGTTTCCTCACTCAGGTTGGTGGGCACCAGACTGCGGCCTTTCTTGGAGTCCCTCCCCTTCACTGGGAGACTAGTACCAACCAAGACTAAAAAAAGTGGGAAGGATTCGCTTCTGCCGCTGCTTCTGGTTGACGTCGTTTTTCTCACCACCCTTGCATGGGGTTTCTCCGCAGATTCGTCGAAGGTTCTAGTTGGGTACGGGGTTGACTTATGTGGTTTCTGGATGAATGTGACACCCCGCAGTTTTCATGACTCTTACCCTTAAGCAAACCAGGGTTACTCCTTCCTCTTCTTTGTCATTGGGCTATTGACGCCGTTGACATTGGCTTTTTTTTTTTCAGCTACTGGACTTTGCTTGGACCGGGGTTTGTTTTGGGTCTTTGGTTTGTGTCCTTTGTTTATTATAGCCATTTTCTCTACAACTCTTTGTTTGGGTAACTCGGGTTAACACCTTTTCCTTTGCGTTAACAATTTTGTGGGGTTGACTTTGTGGGACTTATCCATGGCAGAAAATGGTACTCAGACACGCTTCCGTCGGAAACGGAGGAACAAATGCGTTAAGGCATAGGAGGGTCGTTATCGATATGTCTTGGGACATGACATTTTCATGGATCACGTCACATCCCTTTACTCGCGTGCCCTGGTGGGCCGTTTGGAGTATTGCAGGATGAACAAGGTGTCTTGGGTCAACTGGGCTTCGGAGAATTGGAAGCCTCTTTTTGATTATATCTCGACCATAAGCTTATTGTCAAATGGTTGGATTGTGTTTGTGTTTCTTGATGCTTAACACTACTCTCGGGTTCAGGAAGGTATCTGGCGCATTGGAAAGGGTTTGTTGGTTCTTGGCCGCTGGCACACCAATTTCGATTCTCTGAGAGAGAGAATTTCCAAACGCCACCTGTGGGTTTTATTACCCCACCTTCCGTTTCCCTTGTGGAGCAGACACACTTTGGAGGGAACCGGGAATACTATTGGGAGGTTCGTATCGGTGGAGGATGACTTTCATCAGGTATATGATAAGAGGATAGCTAAAATACTTGTAGAAATGGATATTTCTCGAGGGCTACCTGCGGAAGTGGAGATATTATGCAACAAGCGCTTATTGATCCAGTAGCTCGATTATCTTCATGTACCCTTCAGATGTAGTTGCTGCCACATAGTGGGTCATCTGAGGAATTCCTATCCTCACAGGTTCATAGGTGGAAACAACTCAGATTCGGGTGAACTCCGATCGCCTTCACCTTCGGCCAGCCCCTTAGAGGGCCTTCATACTCCACCAGGTATTTCTAATGAGTCAACTCCTCCCACTGATTATGTTCCTGACTCTTTCTTTGAGGCTATTGACAATTTGATATTGACTCATAAAAAATTAACTGTCCCTCCGTCATCCTCCAATACTGTTCGAGACCTTCCTCCCCGGTTATCCCCGTTGGCATTGACCTCTTTTGTCATGTCAGACTCTCACCCCTTCCCTGAATCTATTCCAAAGGTAGTGGAAGCACTCTCTTTTCCCTCTAGTGCTGCTAACCCACCTTCTCCTATATTGGAGAAACACCACACGGTTTCACCTGCTCTTGACTCGATGGTGGATTTCCCCCCTCTTTTACCTACGGCTCCTCCTTCTGGCTTGTTCATCCACCCTAATTTACCTTTAGCTTCACCTTCTGACCAGGCCACCCCCCATCATAGCCCTATCTCCTCTCCTTCTTTCTCTGATCCCTCTCTTAAGAGGTCCCTCCCTATTTTCACGGCCTCTTCCCCTACCTCTCCTTCCACCCTTCACCTTAACTCCATCAGGTTTGCGAATGTGACTGTTAGGAAACCTCCCAAAAGGGAAAAGGGATACCAAAGTCAACCTCTCCTCGGCCTCTCCGCCGTACATTCCTCTCTCTATCCATATCAAGGAGGCGGCCAGAGGTAACTCTTCCAGGGGACTTAGAGCGATGTCTGCCCCAAAGGATTCGACCTGATGTTAATCCTCTCCCTTAACATCCGTGGTCTAGGAGGGAGGACCAAATCACTTAGCCTCCGTGCTCTTTTTAAATCCCCTAACCCTGACTTCATCATTTTGTAGGAAACCATGTGCAGTGCCTCCCTTGCTCTGTTTTCTTTTTTGAAATTACTCCCCTCCTGGGAATTCTGCGCTATCAGTGCTTGTGGGCTGTCCGGGGGTCTACTCTCTGCTTGGAATCCGTCTAAGGAAAACTGTAGGGCCTTCCAAACTTGTGCGGGTATCTTGCTTCAGGCCTCCATTTGAGGGTTTCCAGATCCTTTCCATATTCTCAATGTTTATGGTCCTTACCGGGATCAAGAACTTTTTTGGGACAGAGCCCTTCAAGGTGGGTTACTAAACCTACCACATCTGGTTTTAGGTGGGTATATTAATCTCACTCTCCACTCTTCTCAGATTTGGGGCTCTAAGGCCACTCTAGACCCTCTTTCTAATCACTTCATTTCTCTCTTTGAGACAGCAGGACTTGTGGATGTGGCTCCCCCTACGATTGGACCTACTTGGTACAACGGTCGAGTTGGGGACGAGGGAATTAGTAAACGACTTGATCGTTTTCTTATCTCCAATACCTTGCTTCCCTCTTTAGGGGATTTCAGGACCTGGACCAAATGCTTAGATCTCTCTGACCATTTTCCTATATTTTTTGAATGGAATACTCCAAAAGGTCCCTTTGATTACCCCTTTAAATTCAATCATTCTTGGCTAGAAGATCCTGACTTCATCGATTGGTTTCTCGGCTGGTGGTCCACTACCTCTAATGCTGATAGTCTCTTAGGCATTAAGGATCTTTGTCACATCCTGCGCAAACTTAAATATGCTACTAAGAGCTGGATAAAAGTTAAATCAGCAAGCTTCGACTCTGCAGATCATCTAGCCTTGAACTTGCCATTGAATCAATCCTTGCAGGTCCCTCTAATGGTATTCTCACTAGGGAGCAAACTGACCATTTGTCTCACCTTAGTGCTGAAAGGCAGAGGATATTGGAACATTTTCAGCTTACCTGGCAACTGAAAAGAAGAACCAAGTGGGCCCTCCAGGGTGACTCCAACACCAAATTCTTTCATGCTATGGCTTCAAGGAGAAGAATACAAAACATGATCTGGTCTCTTGAAGATTCTGATGGTAATATTATAGAGGAAGAGGCCTCCCTAAAAGAGTTGGGAAAAGCATACTTTAACAATATATTCAAGGATGATGGTTGTACTAGTCTAGTATACCAACTAAAGGTGGTCGCGCTCTTCGCCAGGATGATTCCCTTAGAACACTCGTCTCTCCTTTCTTGCCCGGTTAGTCTGAAGGAAATTGAACTCTTTCTCAAGTCTTTCAAAAATGATCATAGCCCGGGCCCGGATGGGTGGCCTGCAGAGTTCTATCTGCACTTTTTCGATCTCCTAAGCCCTGTGTTACTAAAAACCATTGACATGACTAGGACCTTCGGTTTTATCCCTCCTTCCTTGAACTCAACGTTCCTTGCTCTTATCCCAAAGAAGGACAAGCCTCGAACTTTTGCTGACTTTAGGCCCATCTCTTTATGTAACCTTCTCTATAAACTCATTGCTAAAGTCATTGCTGGAAGGTTAAAGCCCTTTTTGGATCTGGGTATTTCTCAGGAATAATTTGGGTTTCTTAAAGACCGTCAAATCTCTGAGCCTATAGGTATTGTGCAAGAGGTCCTTCATTTTGTCAAAACCAAGAATCTGTGTGCCTTTGTTCTCAAGCTGGATCTTATAAAGGCTTTTGATCATGTTGACTGGAATTATGTCACACTGATCCTGATTCAAATTGGAGTGCCTCTCCTTACTGTAAATTGGATTATGGGATGCATCTCTACTGCTAACTTTACAGTTCTGGTCAACGGGACTCCTTCAAATTTTTTCACAGCTTCTCGTGGTATTCGTCAAGGTTGTCCTTTATCCCCTCTCCTCTTTATCCTTGTCATTGAGGGCCTCAGTCTTCTCATTCGGGATGCCAGATCCAATGGTCTCATTCGGGGCATTCAAGTCTCACCCTCCCTTGCTCTTTGTCACCTCCTCTTTGTGGACGATGTGATTCTCTTGGGCTCGGGTACTCTCCAGGACTGGTCTTCATTCGAAGTTATTATCGAGACCTTTTGTAAAGCCTCGAGCATGAGGATCAACATTGAAAAGTCTTGTTTTCTCTACTACAATCTTGCCACTGACTGTCTAAATCATTTTGTGGGAATCCTGCCTTATAGGATGTCACTGCTCCAATCTGGGTTCAATTACCTGGGTTATTATTTGAAACTGCTTGGATATAGAGTAAATTATTGGCATTAGATAATACAAAAGTTTGAAAGAAGGATAAGTCACTAGACCTATAAGTATCTTTCCCTTAGGGGCAGATTGATTCTCATCCAATCTGTACTGTCTAGTATACCTGTGTATTGGATGGGACTTGCTCCTCTCCCAGCCTCTATTCTTCAGAAACTCAGAAGCATCATGTTTAATTTCTTATGGGGATCCTCCAACAAAAATTGCAAATACCATCTGGCTAGCTGGAAGGATCTTTCCTGGCCCAAAGAATATGGGGGATGGGGAATCAAAAACCTCCCTTGGTTCAGCTTAGCTCTGCGTCTCAAAACACTATGGAGAATCCTCCTCTCAAAGGGTTTATGGTATCAAGTTCTTCATTTTAAATATATGAAATGCTCTATAGTGGTTGACTGGCTCATATACAAATGCTTCATCTCTCGCAATGTTTCTGTTATGTGGAGAGGGTTCATGCAGGCTCTCCCTTGGATGGGCAATCATATGGCTTGGCAGGTGGTAAATAGTGAAAATATTCTGCTAGGAATTGACCCAATTGTGGGCTCTCACTCCTCCTTTAATCTCCCTGAGGATCTGAGATCTTACCTGGAGGATTTGAATATATGCACTCTCTCTCAGGCTCATAACTCTCTTTCAAATGCACAGAGTTATTGGTTCACCGCCGATGATCTTGATCCTGGAGGTTCTTATAAATCAATTTGGAATGCATATATTGAGGGATTATTTGAAGCTGCTATTCGCCTCACCGATCATCTTGATGACCTTGTATGGGCTTACAATAAAAAATCGGGCTCCATTTCTGCTAGAAACGCATATGATTGCATTGTTCGATCCTCCTCGCTCCCGGCTACAAATCCTGCTGTCTCCCATTTGTGGAACAAGGCCCTTCCAAATAAAATCTCATGTTTTATCTGGTTAGCTCTCCGGAACAGAATCCTCACTTGGGAGAATCTACAGAAAAGAGGTAAATCGGTCCCAGGTATTTGTGCTCTTTGCTATTCCGCTGAGGAGACAGTTGAGCACTTATTCTCCATCTGCACGGTTTGGAAAATAGTGGTTGAACATGTTTGTGATCATTTTAACCTCCCAGCTTGCTCTCACGGTGTTCCTCTTGTGGACATGTTAAATGGTTGGTTTGGAAATCTGTCAAGAAACTCGCACCTCTTGTTCCTTCCTTTCTATATGATGTGGATAATTTGGAAAGTGCGCAACCTGGCTATTTTTGAGGGGAAACGTAGGAACATTTTCAGTATTGTTCAGCAAATTATTACTACTGTTCAAGCTCTCCCTTCTTGGACTGTCACTGAAAAAATTAGAAGCAGAAAATTGGGAAAGCCCCCCTGCAATGTTTATCCCTGCAGTTTTATTGATGGTGCATCAAATTGTATGATTGTTGGTGTAGGTTACTAAATTTTTCTCAATGACTCTCACTACTTGGAGTTCTCCCTAGGGGTCAAATATGGCACTAACACCAAAGTGGAATTGCTCAGCTTATGAGCACTTCTTCTATCTTCCCAAATGATGGGGATCCCCCTATCCCATGTATACGGTGATTCTAAAGTAATCATCAATTGGGCGATGGGATCGACTGCTCTCTCCCCACTTGAACTTGTTCATTGGTGTAGGGAGACAAAAAAGCTAATTTTTAGCTTTCAGGACTTGTCTTTCACTCACATTTACCGAGAGCACAATCGGACGGCTAACCGTCTCTCTAAAACTGCACTCTTGTTTCCTCAGGGTAAAGGCAGTTTTATGGAATATTTTGAGAACCGTTTGGTTTCTCAGGACACCTTTTAGCTCTTCTGAGCATGGTTTAGGGATATTTTTATTTCCCTCATATATGTACTGATTGAAAGAGTGATCACTTTTAGAATGTTGTTCAGAGCCCTTTGGCTCTCAGTAGATGTGAATGAGTAGACAGTTCTCACTTTATGATGAGATAGTTTTCTAATGGGGTCATTTTTTATAGCTGTTATGCCTTTCCCCCTGGCTGAACTCTTGTGGTAAGTTATGGTATGTAACCTGATGATGGGATGATTGTACTGATGACCTTTGATTCCTCTGAGAATAACAAGGACATGATTTTTTCTTTCTGAAAAAAAAGAGAAGTTAAATTTTAGTCTTTGTATAGGTAGAAGAAGAGAATAAAAAACGGAGAAAGCAAAATAGCCTTATCGAGAAAAACAAAGTAAGATAGAAAGGAGAAGAAGAAAAACTCTCACATGATTTCCATATCCCAAGGTTATGTTTTTTTTTGGAATGTGTTGAGAGCGTAAAAGATGAATCATCCAAGTGAATTTCCAAGCATGTAAATGTTCTCCTATTCTCTTGTTATGTCAATATAATATATAAACTTATAGTTTTATGTTTGGATGCATGTTTTATCTATTTCTTACATCTTCTCAAGAATTACTTGTGTGAATGTTGTTTACCATATAAAATCTTAAGTTTTAATGTTAAAGTGTTGGACACGATTCTCATAAAGGCCTCTTGAAGTGTTTTTATTTGTTTCTATATTTCATTCCAAGATCGAAGGCTTCACCCATTGGAAAACTCCTTCACTAGATTCCTTTTCAAAGTACTTAATCAAGGAGCAAGAGAAGTTGATTCGAATGGGATTCATCAAGACCTCCAAAGATCAGGCTCTCCTATTTACTCACTGTAGCAAAGCGCAAGACAAAGGGAATTCAAAGAAGAAGGAGCCAAAAGTAGACGATTTGAAGCCTAAACAGAATCAACAACTTTCAAAGGAGCCTTTGTTCTCAAGCAACATAACATTGCTCTCCCACAAGGAGTAAAGAAGCATGATGAAGAATCACATAGAGAAGATGATGAAAGGTGTCATCCTTTGGAAGCAAGCCTCTCTGAGTCTACAACATACATAATTGATTTTGGAGCTTCCAACCACATGGTTGCTTCCAAAGAATCCTTCTCGGCCCTCACACTATTGAAGGGGCCTAATACTCAGATGGGAGATGATTCCCAGATTCGAGAAGAAAGAAGGGGATCAGTGAGAGCGAAGCATGATGAGTTCAAGAATGTCCTCTATGTGCCCTCCCTTGCAGCTAACTTGTTCTATGTTTATCAAATGAATCATACATGATCTCCCAAGAGAGTTACATCTGATTTAGAAATAATTGAGATCAAGGAAAAATCCACTGGTCAGCTCATAGTGAAAGGTATTGCAAATCACTCTACTAAATCTTATGAGTTGTCACATTTCTTACATGTCTCTCCTCCTACACCTTTACTATCTCATGCTAACAATGCTAACAAGATTTGGCCATCTCAATTTCAAATATCTCCATCAACTCCACAATCATAAGCTCGTTGAAGGTTTTCCTTCTATCCAAACTTCCAATGGAGTATGTGCTAGTTTCTTGGTAGGTAAGCATCCATAAAAGAGGTATGATGTTGGGAAGGCACATAGAGCTGCCTCTACACTTGATTTGATACATAGTGATGTAGTTGGACCTATGCCCAAAAAATCCATTAATGGTTGCAGGTATTTCCTCACTCTTATTGATGATTGTTCTAATACTAATCGATCTACTTCATGAAACAAAAATCAAAAGTTTTTGAGACTTTTAAAGTTTTTAAGGATATGGTTGAGAACAATTTCAATAAGAAGATCAAGTCAATAAGATCTTTAAAAGGAGGAGAATACATGAAAGGAGACTTCTAGAATTTCTATGAATTAGAGGGGATTCGAATGGAGCACCCAGTTACATACACACCATAAAAGAATGGTGTGGCTGAGAGGAAGAACAAATCATTGAAAGAGATGGCAACATGTCTTCTCCATGCCAAAAATCTACCTCCTTCTCTTTGGGTTGAAGCAGTAAATTGTGCTTCGTATTTGCAGAATAGAGTACCTCAAAAGTGAGTGGTTGGGGCCACTCCATTCGAAGCACTGCATGGGCATCGCCCCAATGTCTCTCATCTCAGAGTTTTTGGTTCCAAAGCTTGGGCCATAATACCACTTGACAAGAGGAAGGCCTTCTAAGCCCAAAGTACCGAATTCATTTTACTCGGATATGCAGAAGATGCAAAAGCTTACAAACCAATGGAAGTTGCAACCAGAAGATGCTTCATTGAAAGGAATCTTTATTTTGAAGAAGATAAGTTGTATGACACACTTCTAGTAGCACAGGAAGGTATAACTATTTCTCCACCTATTTTTGAGGATGATGATTTGCTATAGGTTTCAGATTCAGATGAAGAAGATCACATTCAACATGATCATATTATTGAGACTGAAGATATTCTAGATCCAGATCTGCTATCAATTCCTAATCAGAATCCTAATCCCATATGGGCTTGAAAGATCTTGAATGCAGCTTGAAGTGGTGTTGGAAATGAACAAGAGAGAAGAAGAGTAAGGTCCCAATATCAGAATGAACATGTTGCACTATCTCTCACAGATTCACTCCGTATAGAGTGGTGCAACAATGTTCCAGGTCGGTGCTACTTGATGATGGTGAATGATCAACTACATGGCCCACAGAAGAAGAAACCTGATCATTCCCTACCTTCACCATCCAGAAGAGAAAAACATAGTCATCAGTTTAGAAGTACATTTGAGAGGTTCATAGATGGACCATGCTGCTGCATAGAGCTGCAAATTTCTAGCAGTGTTTTCGCTCAAGTTATTTTTCTAAGGAGGAAGCTTCTTTCTTCTAAAGATAGCTTGCATTTTTCTATTTTTGTTTATTTTGAGGGGGGGGGGTCACATGAGGTTTTTCCATGTTTCCTCAGTTGTATTAAGTAACATTTTTTTACTGCCTTTTAGATTGTATTTGGGTGACCTATGGTCTTGTTTCCAGGGCCCACAGTTGTCCAAGTTAGGATTCATGGGGGTGTTAGGATGATTAATCGTACCTTGATTAGTGTCTATAAGATTATGTAGCCTAACTTAGGAACCTTAATTAAATTGGGTCCACTAGTACCATTGGGTCCACTTTGCCTAATGAGGCCACATGTACGAGTTACTAGAGTGTGGGGAACACTGCTAGAAATTGATTGCCACTCACTGCATGTGCATGCATCAGTTTGGGCACCTCCTAAACCAATTCCTACATTTTACGATCGACTCGAAGTCTCGACACTAACCTCCACTAGTTAGTTGGAGTTGGAACTAGTTAAGCTTAGTTAGCTTCTAGTTACTTTCAGTTAGATCATAATCAGATATCTAGAGCTAGTTATGCATGGCTAATGCATGGATACATATGGAGTAGGCACCTTTTCCTACCTACCACCTTAGTTACACTAAGTTAACTAGTTATTACTAATTGTATGAATTGGTTAGACATATGGGAGTTGATATGTTGGACTCAGATATTGATTGAGACACCATGAGTTAGCTACTCACTTAGGCATAATCGCATCTAGTTGGTAGATTCAAATTGTTCTCTAATGCATTCGAATTCTTCCTATGTAAACTATTGTAACACTTGATCTAATTAATGACAATGATATTGTAATTACCTGAGCTATACTCATATGTTTCCTTTGTGGTTTGTTTTGTTCAGTGTGTATCTTCATTCTCCTTTTAGTGCAATAATAATTCAGGACTCATTACTTGAAGATCTATATGGCACAACAATTTTAACAAGGACCCCATCAACACTCACTCACAACAAACTTTTGATATACCTCATTGATACTACAAGAGTGGGCAACTTCCACTGATATTCTAACTTTAGGAATGGTTAAACTTTTCCGTATCTATACCACTTAAAAAGCCACTCCCAACTAAGTATCTTGAAAGAAGGTTGAAGTGTGCTATCCACTTAGAAAAGTTATGTATGCCTCTTGCAACCATAATGAAAGCCAACTTCTTATATTGTGCCATTAAAAATACATCAACAAAGTGATTTTCAATCAATAAAGGGATTTGTAGATAAATGTAGTCAACTTTTAGGGTTATGACTAGTTTGAGATCATATTTAGATACCCATTTGACCACTCGATTATTTTTTAGATGTGAGAACACTTTTGGATACCCATTTGACCATCTTTTTAGTATACCTCATTGTTAATAAAAAAAGGTTGGGACTTTACACCTAAAAACTAGCATTATGATTTATGAAATATTGGTATATCTATAACATTTGATAGACTAGTTAGATAAACTTTAAAATGAATTAAATTAATATATAAATGACTTAAGTTTGACTATTATAGAGCAATCTAACTCTAGTTCTACAACACAAGTGAGAGGTCCCTTTTTCACAAGTAAACTACAACAATGCTTGCATTTTTATTTTTTATTTTTACTTACTTAAAAATTTCAATTTTTTTAATTGAGAACTCACACCTCCCCCTACCATAGTTGTAAAAATACACCTTCTCACCACAATATAATTAATTAAATTGAAAAATAATAAATTTAATAATAAAAAATAAGTTTAATATTCTCCTTACCCAAATTTAAATACACTTATTAAATAATATATTTCAAATACACTTAATTGCACCCAAATACACTATAATTTGCATTCTTATTTTTTACTTTTTATTTTTATTTATTTAAAAATTTCAATTTTATTTTATGAGAACTCACACCTTTCCTTATCATAGTTGTAAAAATACACCTTCTCACCACGATATAATTAATTAAATTAAAAAATAATAAATAAAATTAAAAAATAAGTTTTATAATCTCCTTACCCAAATTTAAATACACTTATTAAATAATATATTTCAATAATTGCATCCAGAGAAGCACATAAGCCGGGTGTTCTCCAACCAATATGTGCTCTGCAAAAGAGTATGGGGGATATAAATCCATATCCATTTAAATAAAATAAAATAAAAATAAAATTGACTAGATGGATTTAAAACCGATATCATTCAAGTACCCAAAGTGATCCAAGTAGAGTATACCTAAGTGATCCAAATAGAGTATACCTTTAAGGTTTATACCTGTTTTAAGGAGAGCTTTTTAAATTGTTTATCTATTTAAAAGGAAATAGAGTATATCTTGTAAGCCCATTTCAAGTAACCGGTTTGCGATTAACCTGGGTAACAAAAGACGAGAGTTACTCTTCCCTAAGAGCTCAACAAGCTCTAAAAGACGGTCTAGTTTTTCTCTTTTCTGAGACAAAGAAAGATATGGTCTCAGAAAGACGTGGATGATTATGAAGTGAGCGCAGAGCTCAGAGTCTGTTGGCTTGTGGACGCACCCTTCCATGAGTTGAAGGATTTCTGGGAAACCTTGGACACCAGATCGAACACGACAAGGAGGAGCCATTCATAAATTAAATGCGCATTCCATCCAACCTACAAAAGGATGAAGAAGGAAGGTTGGATTAATATCGCTAGTCTTGAGAAAAGGCACAACAATATACGGATGGATGCGATGTCGATTCTCGACACGCTAAGAGCTCATTCAATATCGACAAACAACCCTACAAATGTCGGTAGTCCAAATGGATCTAACCCACCTTCAAATGGTCCTAAATCCCTACGATTATCACAGTTATATCAGCCATCCTGATTACCCTCCAGTGAGCTCTGACGCTGTTCCCATCTGTGTTCTTTACGTGGTTCTCAAGGAATGCAATTTGGTTTTTAATCGGCTATTCTTCGATAAAGATCATTTCTCTACAGCCCCACATATCCTCCTTAAGTGAACAGATGCTTCATTATCTGAGTTACAGATACCAGTCCCGGTCAAATAACAACGGTAATAATCTGTTGGACGATATTATTCCTCTTGATCGTGATGGTACTGCTTCCGAGCATCTAGATCCAGGGGCCCAATGCGTTATATGTCTAAAAACAATCTTGCCTAAAGAGCCGACATATGTCATTCTCCACTGCCTTCATCCATTCCATGCAGAATGTCTAAGTGGGTGGAAACTTGAGCAGAAATCTGAAGCGCCATGTCTCATATGCAGAGGATCTCTTGCCACACTATTTCATCACAGGAAGCAATAATGGAATAATACCCTAGAATAATTAGGGTGTAACAAAACTCTTCTCAGGTCTGTTTGCTATTTACCTATGTTAAGAGTGTTGTGATTGCTCATAGCTATTCATCTGGTTTTTAAAAGACCCTTTGAATCGATCATGTGATTGTTTTTTACTTTAGCTGTTCATTTAGACGTTTATTAAATCTTTTTGTTTGAACTAATGCCATTGATTTTATTGTATGTGTATTCACATGTTAGCCAAAACCAAGTCGACTAAATTTGGGTTTAGAGCTCAGTCGATTTAACTTTTCACTTTTCACGCCTACTCCTTTTCCTTTTTTCTAGTTGGGTGAAACTTGTCTATGTCCGACTAGACAAGTTTATAAATTTTAGTCGCTTCGACTTACTTGTCCGACCGGTTTTTACCTCCACCACTTTTTACTTCGGACCAAGTCGGTTGACTTCTTGTCTTCGACCAAGTCGGCTTCAGTCGTCTGACTTAACCGACCACTCAAGTCAACTCAACCACTCTAGTGGGCTCGACCACTCTAGTCGGCTTACTTTGTTCANAGTCTAAAGACTTAAGAAATTACAAATGCTTTTCACCTGTGAGTAAGATGAAGTAAAATAGACACATTTACAAATCCAAATAACTTATGAGAAACATATGCCCAAATATGTACGAAGACTTGAGTCTACCAATGTGTTGTAAAACCTTGAACTTTCACCCGGTGAGATTTTTATGGGTTCTTTGATCTTTCACTTAACAGTAATTGTAAAAGACATTTACAGAAGTAAATCTCGAAATATGTGCAGCCAAATAATCATGCATTCAACGACAAACTATTTCATATATTTAACTATGCGGAAATACAAAGTATTACAAACTTGTTGATTACAAAGTGGTCGGTCCAGACTCGTCGGTCAGAAGTAAAATTGAAAATATGTGCAGCCAAATAATCATGCATTCAACCACAAACTATTTCATATATTTAACTATGCGGAAATACAAAGTATTACAAACTTGTTGATTACAAACTGGTCGGTCCAGACTCGTCAGCTCTTCGACTAAAACACATGCACAGAAGCTTGAGCTTCGATTGCTCTTTCTCACCCTAAGTTCCTCTGTTGTTTAATGTCTGTACATGACTATGTGTGACTCTAAACTGATTTACATTTTGCTTCTTCTATTTATAGGCAACTTGAAGATTTCTACAACATGGGCCGACTGACTCACTATTAAAGACTGTAATAACTATCTACCTAACAACTTAGCTTCAGAAATAAATTCGACTGGATTACATTTCCTACTCGTGGACTTTTCCTTCTTGTGAGACTGATAGAAAAGATCTTGACTTGTACAAACTCTGACAGAGTCGGCTGGAAGTCAAGTACAAATCTGCAAGTAATTACATTTTTCCAACACTCCCCCTTAATTGTGAGCAGATGGGGATTTTTAAAACAAAATTTACAAAATGTTTCAGAGCTTAGACATGCTCTATTTATGACAAAGTTCACTGTGGAGAACTTGTCATCCCAAGATAACTACGCAGATACTGGAATGTGTCCTTTTCCAATGGCTTTGTGAAGATGTCAGCAAGTTGGTCTTCAGACCTGCAAAATTCCAAACAAATTTCCTTGTCGTTCACCAACTCTCTTATAAAATGAAACCTTGTGTCGATGTGCTTGGTTCTTTTGTGAAACACATGATTCTTTGATAATGCTATGGCTGAATTGTTGTCGCAGAATATTGTTGTTGGTTCTTGATGGTTCTGTGACAAGTATTTTAAGACTCTCCTCATCTAGACAGCTTGACATGCAACACTTGCTGCTGCAACATACTCTTCTTCAACTGAAGATAGAGCTACTATGGGCTGTTTCTTTGAAGCCCATGAAACAACACTTGTACCAAAATGAAATGTGTACCCAGATGTGCTTTTCCTGTCATCTATGCTGCTTCCATTGTCACTGTGAGTATACCCAATGAGTTTAAAATTTTATGAGGTTGAATAAATAATACCAAGGTCTTTTGTGCCACTTACATACCTCAAAATTATTTTACCCGCTTGCCAATGTGAGTCTTTTGGTGACTCCATGAACCTTGAGATCAGACTTACTCCATACATAATGTCTGGTCTTGTCGCTATCAAATACCTAAGGCTGCCAACAAGCCTTTTGAACAGCGTAGGATCTACAGTGGATCCTTCATCATCCTTGCTCAATTTTAAACCTGGTATAACTAGTGTTGGGGTTGTCTTGTAGTTAGACATGTTAAACCTTTTTAAAACTTCACTTTCATATTTAGATTGTGATATAAAGATACCACTTTCAGACTGTTGAACTTCAATGCCCAGAAAAAACTTCATAAAACCCAGATCAGTCATTTCAAATTCACTTTCCATGACTGTTTTAAAATCTTCTATGCCATAATCACCAGTAAATATTAAGTCATCTACATACAGGCAGACAATTAACATCTTACCTTGCTCATTGACTTTGGTATACAAAGTCGGTTCACTTTCACTTCTGTGAAATCCATTTTCAATGAGATAGGAATCAATTCAACTGTACCAAGCTCTAGGAGCTTGTTTCAAACCATGCAATGTCTTTTTCAGACTATACACTTTATGCTATTGACCTGGAACTTCATACCCTTGTGGCTGTTCCACATATGCTTCCTCTTCTAGATAGCCATTTAAGAATGCCGACTTGACATCCATTTGATGAACATGCCATTTGTTTTCTGCAACAATGGACAAAACTGTTCTGACTGTATCCATGCATGCAATAGGTGCAAACGTTTCATTGAAGTCGATGCCGGGTTGCTGTGTGAACCCTCTTGCTACCATTCTTTCCTTGTTCTTTTGCACATTCCCATCAACATCTTGCTTTGTCTTATAAATCCATTTGACACTGATTACATCTTTGTCTATTGGTACATCGACCAGTTCCCATGTCTGGTTTTTCTCAATGCATTCTATTTCTTCATCCATGGCTTGTGCCCATACTTCTTCTTCAATAGCTTCTTCAAATGTTACTGGATCATATGTAGTGGAAAATAATGCAAACAAAAAGAATGAATTAGGTGCACCAGCTTCATATATCTCCCGTAGACTTCTTGTCTTCACTAGTTTTGTCGATGTCGACCTAGACTGAATGCCTGATGGAGTCTGCTGTCCTCTTGATGTACTTGTTGTTGTAGCTTGAGCTGCTACTTATGTCGATGGTCCTTGTGCTGAACCAAATCTTGGTGTCATGGGAGTCGATGATGCTCCGACCGATTGACTTACATGTGGTGTTTGAACCACTTCCTCTTCCATATCATCATTGTCGACGTTCGACACAATCTTGAAATTTATGTCGACGGTTCCATCCCATGATTCGTTCTTGACAAATTGAACATCGCGACTGATAATCACTTTCCTTGTGACGGGGTCATACAGCTTGTATGATTTTGTGTCTTCTGAATAGCCAACAAAAATACATTTATGTCCCTTCTTGTCTAGCTTCTTTCTCAACTCATCTAGAATATGAGCATATGCAGCACAACCA
Organism: Pseudotsuga menziesii; assembly: GCA_001517045.1. Lineage (NCBI taxonomy): Eukaryota > Viridiplantae > Streptophyta > Pinopsida > Pinales > Pinaceae > Pseudotsuga > Pseudotsuga menziesii. Next base: position 996,174 of record LPNX010463499.1, on the reverse strand, counting down.
AAAACTTTTAAATGGGAAACACTATGATTCATACCTGTCCATGCTTCTTGGGGAACTTTGTTCTTCACACTCTTTGTTGGACACCGGTTCATAATGTATACGGAAGTTACGACTGCTTCACCCCAATACTCATTTGGCAAATGCTTGGCTGCCAACATGCTGAATGCCATCTCCATGATGGTTCTGTTCTTTCTTTTGGCAATACTGTTCAGCTGAGATGTATACCGTGCAGTGAATTGTTTCTATATGCCATGGGTCTTGAAAAAATTTAGAAATTCATTTGAAACATATTCACCTCCTCTATTAGTCCTTAAGATCTTGATGCGGTGACCACTCTAGTTCTCCACGAGTGCCTTGAACTGCTGAAAATAACCAAATGCATTAGATTTATGTTTCAAGAAATATACCCATGTCTTTCTTGAGTTGTCATCAATAAAGGTTAGAAAATACTTGCAGCCACTAATGGATTATTTATGCATTGGACCACATATGTCACAGTGCACAATTTCAAGTGGTGTGCATGCTCTATAGGACTTCCCAACTAGAAATGTCTCTCTGTGCTGCTTTCCAAAAATGAAGCCTTCACAAACCCTCTCTGGTCTGTCGATCAATGGTAATCCCTTCACCATATTCTTTGTGTGTAGTATCTTTAGCCCACCAAAATTCAGATGTCCAAATATAAAATGCCACAACCAGGATTCATCTTGAACTTCTGTCTGAAATGCAGCTTGCAAATTAGCGCTGCAATTTTCTCTCTTGTCAAGGATCTCAACTGTTTCTTCACTTTTTGCCTTGAATGCAGCTCCTGTCTCTGTCTTCCCTTTTATGTTGGGAACTATCCTCAATGGAAACAAGCGGTTGCTTGTCATTGGCACTTTTGCTATCAACTGGTCACTTGGACACTTGTCTTTGATCGCACAGTGTTCATCTTCCATGTAGACTCTGTAGCCTTTTTGTAACAACTGTCCAATGCTTAACAAATTATGTTTCATACCTTTGACATGATAGATATCAAGGATATGCTTACTCTCCCCCTATTTGGTTATAATATCAACAGTGCCTTTTCCTAAGACAGTAACTTGGACATTGTTTCCAAGTGTAACATCAGTTTTAACTGAAGTGTCTAGACTGGAAAATAGATTCAAATTACCAGTCATGTGGTTGTTGCATCCTGAATCTAAGTACCATATGTCATGTGGGATTTCTTGAACAACATTGCATTCAAGTGGAGATGTCGATGCCATTAACATTGCACTTGTCAAAGTGCCAATACTGGTTGACTAACTTGAGCTTTGCCTTCCTTGGTCATATTGCTTCTTCCTGCATTCATATGCATAATGACCAAACTTCTTACAATAATGACATTGAATTTTTTATTTATCAAACCTCTGGCCACTTGGCTGACTTGGGTTCTAGTTATCTCCTCTGCCACTGACATTTGTAGGACTTCTGCCTCGTTCTCCTCTTGAAGAACTTCTTCCTATGCCTCTGAAGTTTTTTTTCCCCCTGCCTCTACCATGGCTTATGGATGACTGTGCTACAAATGCACCTTCCAATGATGTCTGTGATCTGCTGATTCTGTGCTCATGATTGATGAGTGAAGCTTACAACTCATCAATGGTAAATGTTGACATGTTTGTGTGTTCCTCTAAGGTCACAACCAAATTTTCAAATCTTCGGGGAAGACTTCTGAGAATTTTTTCAACAACCCTTTGGTCTGATATGGGTTCTCCATGATATTTCAGTTGGTTTATCAACCCAACAACTCTAGTGTAGAATGTGTCTACATTCTCTGAGTCTTTCATGGACAGAGATTCAAAATCTTTTCTCAGAATCTGCAACTTAGATGTCTTTACCTTATCCAAACCTTGATAAGCAGTCTCCAATGTATCCCATGCTTCCTTGGCATTAGTCTTTGCTGCTATTATTGGGATTATGCTCTCATGCATAACTTGATGTATGAAAAATAGAGTTTTTCCATCTTTCTTCCTCTGTTCTCTCAAGACATCTTTCTCAGCCTGTGTGAGATTGTTATATGGTGCCATGTCTGCTGGTTCTGCATAACCATGCTGGACTATGTCCCAGACATCTTGACCTCTGAATAAGGTTTTCATTGTTAAAGATCAATATTCATAATTCTTTCCTGTAAAACTTGGAGGTTGCAATGAACCAGAAGTGGAAGGCATTTTTAATTTTTTAATTAACTTTCCTTAGAAAATTAAATTTCCACCTTTTAAGACAAGATTTCTTTCCTAAATCTTAGGCTGAAATAAACCTTGCTCTGATATGATACCAAGCTCTAATACCAGTTAGCCAAAACTAAGCCGACTAAACTTGGGTTTAGGGCTCAGTCGATATTAAATTTAACTTTTCACTTTTCATGCCGACCTCTTTTCCTTTTTTCTAGTCGGGTGAAACTTGTCTATGTCCAACTAGACAAGTTTATAAATTTTAGTCAGTCCTACATTCGACCAAAATTACTTCGACTTACTTGTCCGACCGATTTTTACCTCGACCACTTTTTACTTTGACCAAGTCAGTTGACTTCTTGTCTTCGACCAAGTTGACTGCTTCAGTCGGCTGACTCAACCAACCACTCAAGTTGGCTCGACCACTCTAGTCGGCTTTGACCACTCTAGTCGGCTTGACCACTCTAGTCGGCTTACTTTGGTTGAAATCTATAGAATATGTTTCTTAGTCTAAAGACTTAAGAAATTACAAATGCTTTTCACCTGTGAGTAAGATGAAGTAAAATAGACACATTTACAAATCCAAATAACTTATGAGAAACATATCCCCAAATATGTAGGAAGACTTGAGTCGACCAATGTGCCGTAAAACCTGGAACTTTCACGCGGTGATATTTTTATAGGCTCTTTGATCTTTCACTTAACAGTAATTGTAAAAGACATTTACAGAAGAGAATCTGGAAATATGTGCGGCCAAATAATCATGCATTCAACCAAAAACTATTTCATATATTTAACTATGCGGAAATACAAAGTATTACAAACTTGTCGATTACAAACTGGTCGGTCTAGACTTGTCGATCTACAGAGCTTCAGCTCTTCGACTAAATCACATGCATGGAAGCTTGAACTTCGATTGCTCTTTCTCAGCCTGAGTTCCTCTGCTATTTAATGTCTGTACATGAATCTGTGGGACTATAAACTGACTTATAGTTTGCTTCTTCTATTTATAGGAAACCTGAAAATTGCTACAGCATGGGCCGACTGACTCACTATTAAAGACTGTAATAACTATCTACCTAACACCTTAGCTTCATAAATAAATTCGACTGGATTACGCTGCCTACTCGTGGACTTTTCCTTCTTGTCAGACTGACAGACAAGATTTTGACTTGTACAGACTCTGACAGAGTCGGCTGGAATTCAAGTACAGATCTATGAGTAATTACATTTTTCCAACATCACGTTCAATGGCTCAACATTTTTGCGTTTATAACTGTGGTTTTCCTTTTGAATTGCTCATGAGCTTTTGTCTTCATCAATATGTAGAATTTGTTAATAAGTTATTTTCTCTGCAATGGTCCCTTATGTGTAGGGGTGTTATGTGCTTTAAAATATATTGCGCATTACATGTTTCAAAATAAATAAGAGAAAACTGTAACCACTTAATTCTCTGTTACAACTACTGTGTAGAAAGATTGTTTTGGTTTTGGAAAAGTTCTTGTAATCAAATCATTATGGTTTTGCAATTTCTTTATCTTTATGATATACAGTTCATGATGAGAGTTGAGTTGTAGTTATGTATCTCTATATGAAATGTTAGGTTTCAAAATTGAATGTGTCTACAAGGTACTCTTCTGTAATAGTAGTTTAGGTTTTTTAGTTAGTTAAATTTACATTCAACTAAATTTTATTTACACATTAATCAATATCTATGTAGTTTTTAATTTGTTTTTAATTGAAAAATAAAGATTGCACTATGTGGTATGCACATGATTTTGTTTAAGTATCAGTATCCCATTGTATAACCTATATTGATGGAAATATAAAAAAGTGGATTAACTGTTACTTTTAATGATATTGTTTTGTGTTTAGTTTCAAAAGTTCATTAATAGTTTTTGTGTAAAGATAAACTTTACATAGTACCACAACTAAGGTCTCAGCTAAGCCTAAAAAAGTATTATAATATCCTTAGAACCACATAGTATAGCAACCACCATATCTATATTGATATGGTGGTCTCACTGCCAGGTATGAAAGTATGGTATGGCTTGCCTCCCAACTTCTTGGGTTTCCAGTTTACTCTATAAATTGGTGAATATAATGAGTCTGTCGTAGGGCATGGTGGGTTTTGAACCGGTTATATGGGCTAATTATCCTCCCATTATGTTGGGGAACCCCATCACCATGCCAGCGAGGTTGGGTAAGGGCATCTATTGGCCACCTACAACCCCACCCTAGAAGAAAGAACCTAACATCTATTTATCAATTTGACAGGTGTTCATAGCTCCCATGACACCATTAGAGGACGGATGGATAATAGGGAAGGCAGGCTAGGTCATTATAACAACTGTGGTTGAGGCTGTCGAGGTGGGAGGGAAAAAAACCACAAACATGTTGGGCTAAGGGTAGAAAGCATTTGGGACGAAGGTATTTTTTTTAAAGTCTTGTAAGGGTATTTCTCAGAATATAAAAATGTGGATTAAGTGCCATTTTTGTGATAGGGTCTTGTACTTGGTTTCAAATGTTCATCAATATTTGCAGGTTTTGAAAACTTACATGATATGAGAGTTAAGGTCTCAAGTTAAATTCCATGGAGCTACTCAGTGGGGAATGTTGGAGTATGGGTACAACCTCTGTACTTTTGGGAATATAAAAATGTGGACTAAGCACTAGTCCTATGATAAGTCCTGTGCTTAGCTTCAAATGTTCATCAATCAATATCTGCAAGTTTTAGTGTATGGACAAACCTTACAAATTTCATTAATAGAGACAGCTTAAGAACCTATGTACTCTGTAATGGTGCATTAAGTCTTCCCACTGGTTCTGTAATGGTGCATTGAGTCTTCCCACTAGTTCTTTGGGACCTACGTTACTATTCTACCATCCACCCAAACTTGCAATCCTTCTATCTTTCACTGCACAGATTTGGAATGTTGTTTTCCCTTGCCTGTGCTTTGTTAAAACTTGCCCATGTTTGTATCATTCATTCGATAGGATGTGAAATACGGTTGTTGCAGATGCTTGTTGTTGCACAATGCCATCTTTGTGGAAATTAGGCTATATTTAAATGCCCATTTTCATTGATTTCTGAATTTTTCTCCTTACTAAGAGCTGGTAAATTATGTATTTCATCATTTTCTAAAGAAGCGATTTAGTTTAGCTTCCATCCGAGGAAACAATGAAGTACACAGTGCAAGAACGCGAAGTCTGTAGTCTCTGACAACGAGCATCTTAACTATGCATATCTATTTTATCCCACTCTCATTCCTCCTGAAAAGAGAAACATGAAATTGTGGCCAGCAAGTCATGTCGATTTCTAGTAGGTTACATTGTTTTGTCCATATCAATTTCATTTAAATGTGTTCCACAGGATTTGGTTCCTTGATCCCTGGTTATGGCATTACTATTATTGCATGCAAACTGTCGAAGAATATGTTGTGGAGAGCATTAAAATGTTTTAATATGATGGGAAATTATGATATGGTGGAAACAAAGAGTTTTATTTTTTTATGGCTACACCTTTTAGGAAATCTCTTGTATTGCATACTGGCTGTTGCAGTGTGGCATTTTCCAGGCATACTCATCTACATTGTACCGGTAGAAAATTATTCCTACGAAGTTGATGACTCTATTTCATTGGTGTTTTCACATGTAGTCAAACCCTGTGATGATGTGATGGGATATCCAGGTCAAAGCGTCTTGATGTAAATCTGTTCACAGGGTTCCCAATAATATTCAAGGGACTATTTTTTTCAACATAATTCTTCCACTTAAATTCGTTATATTCACTAAGGTTGATTTATGAAAATGATTCAATACTGTTCATTTATGTAATGATTTTACGTGAGGTTTTTGTTTTTTAGGGTAAGGGTCTAGGTTTGTGTGATATTTCTTACCTTCTAGTTCACTGCTTTGTATTGGCCCTATTGCAAAAAAGGGCTTGATTTATTTCTCTTAGCATGTACAGTGAAGATGCATTCTTATAGGGTTTGATTTCTTACTTTCAATGGATTTGAGGAACAATGTATTTCTGAAGTCAAGTTTTTTAGGTAGAAATTAAATGGTCTTTAGTGTTAGTTTGTAGCTTCTAAGAGGAAGCTAGAGTAGAAAAAGAGAAGCACTACTTAGATATGATGACCATGCTCTAGCTACTCATACTGGAAGAAGAAAAGGTTCAAGAAGGAAACCCATAAGGGGTCCTATCCTCCTAAGAAGTTTCAAAAGAAAAAAAATAATAAGGATTTCTCCTTTTATCAATGTTACCATTGTGATAATATAGGACACATTGTCAGAAATTGTCCAACAAGAAAAGAAGAATATAAGAGAAAGAATAAAAAAGTCATCATGCTCATTTGGAAAAAGAAGAAGAACCTCCCAAGAAGTTAGTAAAGGAAAAAATTGAAGAATATATTTTATTCTCCTTCGGGTTTGTGACACCTAGGAATGACACATGGTTATTTGATAGTGGTGCCTCAAAGCACATGATAGGAAAAAAAAAAGACTCTCTCCAGTTTTGAAGAAAAATGACTTTCCTCTCCAAGTTTTAGTAGGAGATGGCTATCAATATCCCATCAAGGGAATAGGACAAGTCACATAAAAGCTTGATTCAAGAACCTCAATGAAGATGAAGGATGTCCTACATGTGCCAGGATTGAAGAAGAACTTACTTTCTATTTCAGCCTTAGATAAGAAAGGATTCATGGTTTCCTTTATAGATGGTGAAGTTCTTATGTGGCATAAAGGAAAATATATATAAGATGCCTTTGTCATTGTGATAGAAGAAGGTATCATGTATAAATTAAAAGGTCACTCAAACGCGGCCTTGATTCACGATACTACAAGTTCATGTGAAATATGGGATAGAAGGCTTGCTGACATAAACTACAAATCCTTGCCACATGTGAGCAAGGTAGTCACGGGTCTACAGATCTAAAGATTGATCATGAAGGAGTATGTAAAGTATGTGCAAAAGGAAAGAACATAAAGAATCCATTTCTGAAGAGAGACACAAAGTTAAAAGGAAAAATGGAAGTTATTCACTCAAATGTATACATTCCAATGCCCTCAACATATTTAAGTGGGTATGTATATTATGTAACATTCATTGATGATTACTATCGTAAGCCTTGGTTTTATTTTTTGAAATCAAAAGCTGAAGTGTTTGGAAAGTTCAAGGAATTCAAATCCTTGCTAGAGAATATTCCAAGAAGAAAGCTCAAGACAGTTAGGTCATATAATGGAAAAGACTACTTCAAATAAAATCAGAAACTTTTGCAAAAATGTTGGGATTAATAGGGAGCTTACCACTCTCTATAATCCAAAATAGAATGGTTTTGTTGAAAGGAAGAATCGAACCATTACGGAAGCAATGAAGAATATGATCCATGATCAAGATCTTCGAATGCACTTATGGGTTGAAGCAACAAGGAAAACAATATATGTCCAAAATAGAATATCCCATAGTGCATCTGGGTTTAAAACTACTGAAGAAATGTTCACAGGAAAGAAACTAGAGGTAATTCACCTCAAGATATTCTGTGGTCCAGTGTTTGTTCATATTCCAAAAGAGAAAAGAACCAAGTTGGATCCTTCCAGAAAGGAAGGAATATCTCTCGGATACTGTGAGGACTCCAAGGCCTTTAGAATATACATACTATTTTACCATCATATGGAAATTAGAACGGATGTAACCTTTGATGAAGATACAATGCTGAGACACAATATATATATATATACAGAAAGAAAATAGCCAGTGCCTTAAAATGGAGTCATAAAATAATCAATGTACTTGCATGTGCTTGGGGTGAATGTTTTGCGATTGCCTCTTGGTACATTTTAAGTTAATGTGAAATATGAGTTGATTAAAATTAGGTGAGGGGGGGGGGGGACTCCAGATATACCCAAGAGTACTTGGAGTATGTCCAAAACTAAACCTTCACAGCTACCCGCAAGGAATATGTGGTCTGAATGGAGTCTCTGAGACTATTGTTCATAATGCACCCAAAGGTGTAACTGAGATCGGCGCCTTGAGGTCACTTTTCAGGAGTTCCCACTTCCTTTGGGTATTTTTCCACCACTTCCGGTTTGATCGAGGCGTTGGGTTTTTGTGTGATGGTGGTTGATTGGGGAAGGTGAAGACTAATTAAACAAGTCACTCACATTTCTTTTGATGCATATTGATTGATTGGATGAACCGCAGCCAAGTACAGAGCATACACACTCGAGTCTTGTCAATTTTAGTGAGTTTTAAAGGATGTGTTTTCTTAGAAAGAAAAATCCTCCAGGAACCTCTTTCGGTCCAAGTGGACCTCAATCGGGGAATAAAAGAGGGGGTTAATTTTAGAACAATTAATTATAGAAATTAATGATAAGCATCAAGTAGAAACAAATCATAAGTTTTCTAATTATGCCTACCACGCGTCTCTTTCCCCTTGCGGGTCAATCGGGAAGTCATGGGGTAAGCATTCAAGTTACTTTGATACTGAAATGTGGAATATATGATAAAGTAATCAAAGCATGTTGTTCTACATGAATCATACTAATCTAAAAAGAACAAAAATAATACAATGCGAAAAATAACAAAAAAGGCGCGAATCCCCCCATGGGGGATGGGGAATGGGCTCGAATGAGCGTATTTAGAGAAAACATTTATTATATGCTGTTAAAATATCAGTAAAATGATTTGAATCCTATTTTTTCTTATATAGGATGAAGCAAGGATCTTACAACTTTCCCAAAATTTAAAATTTACAGTCAAAGGGGAGCCCCCTGGGGGGATTTGAACGATCCCAAAGCCACTTTCGAACAAAAGATTCTCTTATTTATGTTATTCCTAATAAAATAAATCAAGAATTTTAAAATTAAATATTCCCAAAATCACTTTGAAAGTACCTTTGGGTCTGCCTACTTTAAACCAAACAAAACTGAGTTAAGACTAGCTAAAACGGTGAAAAATGAACCAAGGAAAGCAAGATTTCCTTGGGATGTTGTCTTGATGTTTGGGAAGCAAATGATATATGAATTTATTGCTGAATTTAATATTTTCAAAATAGAAACATAAATCTAATGCATGCAACCTATGAATTTTCTTTAAATTGCCATGCAAAACAGATGATTTCCCTGAACTAGATCTAGAATGCTTAATGAGACCTTTTAGAAATGAGATCTAGATTATGAGATTTGAAATAATATATCTATGTAAGTTTTAATTTAATATGAAATATCTAAATGATAACAAATCCTGTAACCAAAGTAACCAGGTAAGATTTGGATTTTTATAAGGAGGAAGAGAGACAAAGAGTGTTGGAAGCCTTGAAGATCAATTGTGGAGCTTTCCGGTGGAATGTTGAGGGACTATTCCTTTGAGAAAGTTTTAGAGAAAGTGAGGAAGCAAGCTAGATCAGCACCCTCTCCAATCTAGGAACCTGCGACTGAATCCAAAGACTTGCCAAAATGCTTGTGAGATCTGGTAAACACATAAACAGAGATTTCAGAATAGCATGCATATAAACTTATAAGACATGTTGAATCTAGATGTCTAAACATGCATCAAAAGGAAAGAGATGGCCAATAAAATTATTAACAAACTCCTTTCCTATCAAGATCATAATAAACTTATTATCAATGTTTTGTAATGGATCCACAAACAATCAGCAAATTATGAACATAGATACATGTTACCTTAGTAAAACATGGCAATGCTCATCCACACACACAATAACATGACACCGTATTGCCTCCAAATCTTGTCTTTATTTCAAATGAACAATAACAATAGTACAATAGCAACAGTGCCTCAATCCCAGTTCTCACTTGATAAAAAACCACTAAGTACAACTTAGGTGGTAACATCTGGCTCCAACTACGGGACATGTGCTTGATCTGGTCATATGCCAAGGAGAGGATACGAGAACACCAGAATCTCTGGTTTATACACCCTATAAAAACATATCAACTTGACAATAAAACCTCAGTAGAACAAGCTTTATATAAAAACCAAATGAGCCATTAAGCTGATTTATTTAAACAAAATAAATATAACTAACTAATGAAAAAAAGTTTTACTATAGCTAAGTACAAAACAAAAATTTGGAAAGTAAATGATTTTTTTCAAGGAGCTTATTTTCCTACTCTAAGAATGATATAAAAAGGGTTAAGTGTAATCAGAAATCCAATGTAACCACCTAAGCATTATATTAACATAAAAAAAATCCTTGTCTTTGGTTACCAGCCAAAGTAAGGACACTTTATTCAGAAAATGCAAACCTGCGTGATGATCCAGAATGGGTGGGATGGATGGGAAATCATAGGCATGAATAATGTCGTCAAACTTCTTCCCAAACTGGTAGGTGCTTGCATAGGCAGCTTCTATCCATGACTTGATAGAGTTGATATACAAATCAGAATGATGAGGCAGATTGACTACACCATCATATTGATCATCAAGGCTTATCGGATGATAACTCATTGTATAAGCCCCAAGTGGCTCCAAATCATAAGGAAACTCTATAGGTGAAGATGATAGTTGAGACTGATATTCTACTAACTGCATCATATCTATCTTTTCACAACAATGCTTATCAATGTCTTCATTATTGACACCTTTGTGCGGCTCTACATGATATGACTCTAAATGACCATACAAGAGTTTTGAATGCTACTCTTCTATACTAGGATTTTCCTAGGTCTCCAGATCCATGCTTCCCTCTATGGAAGTATAGTAGATTGGAATTCCACAAATTTCTAAATAGACACTCCCCTTGCTAGATATAGCATAGATAGGATTCTTAATAAGATATACACAAAAATCCCAATAGTCATCACCACCATCTATGTCAGATGTGATGGATTCCCCATTGTGGATATCAAGTTCTCTTTGTCTTCAAAACTGATACTAATATATGGTTCAGACTGATCATGTGGTTAAAATACATGCTCCTTTTCCATATCAAAGTTTCCCAAGGCCACATGGTCCATGCTCTCTCCTTTAGATATGCCATAGACAGGAGAATCAACAAAACCATCAAAATTTTCTGGTTCATTATTTTCCTCTTTATTCATGTCATAGACTAGATTTTCCATGAATGTCCAGGACTCCTCATCAACATCTTTGTCAGAGATAAGGGAGTCTTTGTCACTGGTATCATGCTCCAAGTTATACTTGTCCTCATTTTCATACTCATATCTTCAGAGAAAAGGTCACAAGGCAGTAAACCTTCCAGACTGTCATCATTATATGGAGAACACGTAGGAGTCCCATCATGCACATTACAATTTTCATCATAAGTTTCACTATAATATTCTGCAATGGTTTCATCCTTAGGTTTGTACTGTTTAGCTGGTGACAAAGGGTAGTCCTAGCCTACCATGTATACATGATTAGGCTCATTTGAAGTTGTTTCCTGACTATTGACCTTCGGAATTCCATGTTCCATGACTTGATTTGAAACATAAGAAGTGCTTTGTTGGTGGAATTGTTCACAGGGTCTACACCATGGAATTACTTCTTCTACCCTGTTAGCTGAGTCTAATTGGTTTGGAATTCTAGGATCTTACTAAGGAAATTTCTTTTGATACATTTGATTCTTCTTGGGCTAAACTTTCCTAGGTCCATTATTGCTTTCCATTGTGATTATTCTATTTTGCATATGATTCAGTTGTGCAGAATGATTGGCCATTAGTTGGTTTTGACCAATAACCAAGTTTTTTATCATGTCTGTCACCTTTTCCATGGAATCTTTAGAAGTTCCCTTTTCTTCTGATTCAATGGAATTACCCTTCTCTTTGTTGTAGGAAGTGTTTCCCCTAGTGTAACCTAGAATGTTGGACTTTCCTGAAGATTGCATATTCTTTTCTATTTTCTTGGCCAATTCTTCGGCATTGTTTTAGATCGGGCATTTCTTTATCTCTCAATTGGTACCTTAAGTCACCGGTGAAGGCTTCAATGTAGGATATGAGGATAGAGGCATTTTTTGGCTTGATGTATCTGGGAAATTCCTTAACCATACGCCTTAATTTAGTGTTAAATTCATCCATGGTTTAATTCTCCATCTTCTTTATGCTATAAAGGTCAGCAAGCAGATGTCTTGGTTCCTTCTTTTCTCCCCACTTCTTCCTAAAACCATCTTGGAATTCGCTAAGAGTTCTATATGAATCATCATCTAGGTCGAGGTACCACTCTTCAGCATCATCTTCTAAGGATAAAGCAAAGAGCTTCATATTAACATTGTCATGGTCGTGGGCAGCATCATTCCAATAACTGATCAGGTGCTTTTCAAACTTTCGAAGGTGAGACTTGGCAGTGATGGCATTATTTCCCTGAAATATGGGGAGCTTTTGGAATGGCATGGGAAGCACTTTCTATCTGATAAAAGTCAAGGGGTTTGGATAATTCCGTCATTTGTTGATATTGGTGAACATGACTCTCTACAAATAAGTGATGAATATCTGAGAGGGATTGGTCTCCTAAATTTTCAAGGTTTCTACGAGAAGTCTGCCTACTCACTCTTTCCCTAATAAACCTTTCAGGATCAGGGAGAGGATTGAATAATTGATGGTGGTTTCTTCAGGTAGAAATTCTTGGAGGGATGTTAGACAGTGGAGTTTCTATATGGATCGACTTTTAATTTTTATGTTTTTTAAAGACAAGATCAATCAATTTGTTTTTATCTTTTTAGTTGTTTAGAAAAAATTTAAGCTAAGTTGTACTCAGAAATTAAAAGGTTTATCCACGGCAATGGCGCCAAAAAGTGTTTCCACCTTTCACACACCTAGGGGGGAATGTGGCAGAAATATTCAAGCCACTCGGTTTGTTCTTGGGGGAAAGTATCGAGTCAAGGTTGTCACCTTCTCCTTGACTCCTCTATTTAGGCTCAACTCCTAACAAAGCCAAGGGGGTAGACCCTATTAAGTTACGAAGGAAAAATTATTTATTATGGTGATGTTAAACTGAATGAGTTACTTAGGAGTTTGAAATTTAACCATAAACAACCATAGATGACACCATAAAAAATGAGCGCATGAAAGCACAATGCTGATACATAATATGTACATATATATATATATATATATATAGAGAGAGAGAGAGAGAGAGAGAGAGAGAGAGAGAGAGAAAGAAAATAGCCAGTGCCTTAAAATGGAGTCATAAAATAATCAATGTACTTGCATGTGCTTGGAGTGAATGTTTTGTGATTGCCTCTTGGTATATTTTAAGTTAATGTGAAATATGAGTTGATTAAAATTAGGCGAGGGGGGGACTCCAGATATACCCGAGAGTACTTGGAGTATGTCAAAAACTAAACCTTCACGACTACCCGCAAGGAATATGTGGGCTAAATGGAGTCTCTGAGACTGTTTTTCATAATGCACCCGAAGGTGTAACAGAGATCGGCGCCTCGAGGTCACTTTTTTAGGAGTTCCCGCTTCCTTTCGGTATTTTTCCATCGTTTACGGTTTGATCAAGGTGTTGGATTTTTGCCTGATGGTGGTTGATTGGGGAAGGTGAATACTAAATAAACTAGTCACCCACGTTGCTTTTGATGCATCTTGACTGATCAGATGAACTGTAGCCAAATACAGAGCATACACATCGGAGTCTTGTCAATTTTAGTGAGTTTTAAAGGATGTATTTCCTTAGAAAGAAAAACCCTCCGAGAACCTCTTTTGGTCTAAGTGGACCTCAATTGGGGAATCAAGGAGGGGGTTTATTTTATAAAATTTACTTACATAAATTAATGATAAGGATCAAGCAGAAACAAACCACAAGTTTTCTAATTATTCCTACCACACATCTCTTACCCCTTGCAGCTCAATCGGGAAGTCGTGGGGCAAGTACTCAAGTTACTTTGATATTGAAATGTGGAAAATATGAAAAATTAATAAAATCATGTTTTTATATATGAATGAAACTAATCTAAAGTGAACAAAAATAAGACAATGTGAAAAATAACAAAAAAGGCGTGAATCCCCCTAGGGGAGATGGGGAATGGGCTCGAAAGAGCCTATTCGGATAAAAAAATTATTATCTGATATTACAATATCAGTAAATTTATCTAAATCCGCTTGTTTCTTATATATGATGAAACCAATATCTTACAACTTTCCTAAAATTTAAAATTTACAGTCAAAGGGGAGCCCCCTGAGGGGATTTGAACGATCCCAAAGCCACTTTAGAACAAAATATTCTCTTCTTTCTATTATTCCTACTAAAATACAGCAATACTTTTATAATTAAATATGCCCAAAATCACTTTTAAAGTACCTTTGGTTCAGCCTACTTTAAACCAAACAAAACTGAGTTAAGACTAGCTAAAACTGTGAAAAATGAACCAAGGAAAGCAAGATTTCCTTGGGATTTTGGATTTATTTTTGGAAATCCAATGAGATATGCAATTATTGTTGGATTTAATATTTTCAAAACAAAAAAAAAATATAACACATGCAACCTATGGATTTTCTTTAAATTGCCATGCAAAACGGACGATTTCCCTGAACTAGATCTAGAATGCTTAATGAGTCCTTTTAGAAATGAGATCTAGATTATGAGATTTGAAATAATATATCTATGTAAGTTTTACTTTAATATTACATATCTAAATTATAACAAATCTTCTAACCAAAGTAACCAGGTAAGATTTGGATTTTTATAAGGAGGAAGAGAGAGAAAGAGTGTTGGAAGCCTTGAAGATCAACCGTGGAGCTTTCCGGTGGAATGTTGAGGGACTATGTATTTGAGAAATTTTTGGAGAAATTGAGGAAGCAAGCTATATCAGCACCCTCTCCAATATAGGAACTTTCAAATGAGTTCAATGACTTGCCAAAATGCTTGTGAGATATGGTTTATACATAAACATAGATTTAAGAATAGCATGCATATAAAATTATAAGACATGTTGAATATAGATCTCTAAACATGCATCAAAAGGAAAGAGATGGACAATAAACTTATTAACAAAATCCTTTCCTACCAATATCATAATAAATTTATTATCAATCTTTTTCAATGGATCCACAAAAAATTAGCAAAGTATGAACATAGATACAAGTTACCTCAGTAAAACATGGCAATAATCATCCACACACACAATAAAATGACACCGTCTTGCCTCCAAAGCTTCTATTTATTTCAAATGAACAATAACAATAGTACAATAGCAACAACACCTCAATCCCAGTTCTCACTTGATAAAAAACCACTAAGTACAACTTAGGTGGTAACACTCCCCTCCCAAATTTGCTTGTCCTCAAGCAGATGCACAACAAAGTGTTGCAAATTTTTCCACCATGTTTTTGCTGCACCACTCTGATCATAGCCATTTCTCTAATACCACTTTCTTTACCAAGATTTCCAACCCAGTTAAGGTAATTGAGTAGAGTTCTTGGATCCCACTACCTCCTCTGTAAGGACCCAAATTTTGTTGCCACCTTTTGAACTTTGTCATCCCTAAGAATGTTTGGATCCCATGGTTTTATCTGTCTCCTTCCACCCATCAGTAAAAACAACAAATTTTTATCATTGTACAGGATGAAATTGAGGTTATGAAAATAATACCACCATACTGGAAGGTCATCTCTCCCCATGGAAAACTGCACATTTTTAAAATTCTCCCACAAGAGATGGAATTCCTCGTCTACTATCTTTTTTCTGGTGCAAAATCTCAACATTATGCTACTTGTTCCACCAAAATGACTCAACTGGAACTTCCATGTATAGCTATGCATGATGAAGACATCAAATAGATGCCTCTGATGTTTCATGTACATGCATAAAGGGAATGGTGAAATTTTCATAACACATGGATGAACCATTAATTCATCAATGGAATATGTGGGAGCCTCTTGCTCCTTTTGTGGCATTAATAGGAAAAATCCCTTCACCTAATATTCATCCCTATGTGTGCCTATTGAACTAGAAGTATGGATTGATTTATAGTAAAACAAACCTCTGCAAAATGTGTCCACCAAAGGTGTGGATGCATCAAACCCATCATGGGATTGTCCAACATGAGGGTTCTCTTCTAACTCTTCACTGAAAAGAGGACTCATTACATGAGAAAATTCATCCTTTCTCAGGCAATTGCCATGTGCTTGGAACTCATCATTTGCATCCCAAAATTCCTTAAGCTCAAAAAATTTAGAATGCACCTCATGTGCATGTGCATGGAATGTATCCAGTGGCTGAAAATTAAGTATTTGTGGCTTCCCATAGGTTAGGAAAATTCCATTCACACCAAAGGATTTATTGCAAAAATTAAACTCTTTACCTCCCATAGTCGTCATTCCCAAGGTGTCTCTATTCACCCAATCAATGGATGAACATGGAATTTTTGTTTTTTATCCATATGGAATGTGACCAGCCACCTCCTCTAGATCAGATTCTACCATCCATAAGGGGTTGTCAAAATGTGTCCCTTCCCAAGCATATGTGTCGGACAACCCTTCATTGGTGCAAGCAATTCTAATACATATTTTATCCTCTATTTTTGTGATATTTTTAGTTACCAAACCCCTGAATAGATAATCATGTTTTCTTGTTGATTCACTTGAAATGTCCTCATCCATATTTCTCATAGATAAGAACTCTTTTATGCCATTTTTCGTACCAATAGGTGCTTGGCAAAAATAATCTTCATCGGGGCTCTTTACAAACACCTGCAAATCTGCTCCTCCCTCATGGTTGTCCTCCACATGAGGTCCCTCCATTATACCCAAAACATTTACTTCCATAAAACATGAAAGGTGTGACACCTTCAAATCATTTTGAAGTTGACATATCTACAACTTTGAGTCTTTAAGGGATATCCATGTGCTCTTCAATAATTCATTAGTGATCTCTAACATATTAGGTATCCTTTCTACTTCTTCTTCTTCCTTTTTAATTGCACAATGATACATTTCAGCCATTGGGAGGATATGATATCTATCAGATAGTAGGTTCATATATCTCTCCCTCATCTTGGATATGCCATCTTTCAAATCTATGCACTCCTCCAGGAAGGCTTCTCGTTCCATTTCTCCAACAAAAAATTTCCAACAACATCTGGCCACCAAAGCATTGATGTCAACAAGGTTTTTCAAGGCTAACTTAATATTTTATCTGTCCTCCTTAACTGGTCCACTCAGATGATCTGGCTCACAAAGGATATATTGGACCAAGGTATCTTCCTCTAAAAACTGACATATAATACTACTTTTCTTGTGGCATGTATCCACAACACAAAACTCATTCTCATCATGCAAGTCAACCTTTGAATTTTCTGCAAAATCACTTCCATGGTGTGAAGTGAAGGGTATCTATGAAGGCTAGAATGACATGTGATCTGTAGAAAAATCAAAAATCAGATCAAGACTTGGCATTTCAGCTTCATCATGTTGCAATAGAGTCCAAAATTCTGACTGTGCTCATCCCTTTGCATCATATTTTTCTCCTTCAATTTTCCTAGTTCACACCTGAATGGTGGGGTTTTGTCTTCCACTTCATTGGGAAGGTCATATGATGTCTTTATATCTAACATTTGTTCTTATTTTGGATCTGATACAAAATATCCCTCATCACCATTGACATCATCGTCATCCTTTGCAATGGTTTTGTGATCACCAACAGAAAAACTAGGAGTAATTTCATCTCCCTCACAATTCTCCTTCATCTTGTAGTCCTCAGCTAAAAGTGAAGACTTTTTATCCTCCAAAGCATCAGATGATTGCAACTATACATGGTTGCTGAAAAAATAAGAGATTTTACCATCCATGTTCTTCATCTTCCCATATAGATGGTTTGGAACAACAGGCCCTTCTTCTTTTTCCTCATCAATACTTCCATTAGAAGCACTACATGTTTCTTCTTTTGGATAGTTTATGACCTTCTCCTTTGAAGGGTGGTTTTTTAGTGGCTATTTGTTTTCCAAGAAATTTGATGAAACTACACTCTCTAGAATAGTACTCCTATCACCACTTTTGGAATATCTGCTCGAAGAACACCCAAACAATCTCATAATGCTTGGACCAACATATTCCTTTGCTGCATTTTCTCTTTTGGATTCTCTTTCTTCTTCCTTACTCACATAGTGGGAACAACTTGGTTCCTCTATGGATGATTTTCTGCCATTGAAATAATGCTCATCCACATCCTTGGGCTCAAATCTAAATCTGAAATAAAAATAGTCTTTGGAATGAATGAATTTACAAATCCTTTCCCCCAATGCAAGATACTCTTTGTAGTGGTGGGGCAAGGTTTCACTGGAATCTATCATCTTTTATAAATCCTTCTTATGATTAGCCATTGGTGGTTCAACCATTATAATTCATACAACTCATTTTCACAAAATTAAACATCATGGTCTCTTGACATTTGCAATCTATCATTAACATAGATCACCTCTTCTTCTTCAATCACTGGTAGCAACCTCATGGTTGCATGTTTTCCTTACTAATCTATAATGTTAGTCAACTGAGAGCCTTATTTCCATAGGACTCAAGGAAACTTCTCTTATACCACTTTAATGTCCCAAGTCTTGCGTACAGACCCGAACACTTTTCAATTCTGTAAATTATATTAAAATTTCTGAGCTTGAATTAATTTACACAATGACTTCTCGGACTGGGAAAATAAGGGGTTTCTTCTGGGAAATTGCAGGAAAAAGGAGTGAGCAATGGATAGAAAATAAATAGGTATCAGAAATGGAATTTCCTCTCCCTTAACACATTTATATCTTGTTCCATTTAGGGTTCAGAGTCGGCACTACGGAAACCTACTACCGCGCTCCTGGGCAGCCAAACCGTGAAACTAAGGAGAGTAGTTCGGTATGTTTCAACCAGGGGATTCTAGAAACTTGAAGAGGTTTGTTCCATCATTAATATAATATAAAAAATTATTTATATAGTTTTCTGATTTTCATGAAGGCTCTAATAAGTTTTGGGTGAATTTCAGAATTTTTGGCAGTTTTGGTCAAGGGAAACCCTGCACAGAGGAAGATCCAAAAAGGTGGTATGAAAAATTTTTTTTTTACTCTTTTTGGAGATGGATATGGGAAGGTATTCCTATTATTGAACCATGGGAACTGACAGAGCTCAATTTGAGTTTACCAGACTTGTTTTACATCAGTTTTAGTAAAACTAGTTATTAAAAGCTATTAATCAAGCTAGGGTCTTAAAAAAAAGTAGTTAAATCAACTCAAATAAATTTTTATAAAAAATGATATTTGTAACAGAGATAAATATAATATTTATGAACATGAATACTCCCTTCAATCACTTCCCCATCATAGAATATTTATTACATCACTCAAATTCACTTAATCCCCCCCATACATTGATAAAATAGGCCCTTTTGATGAAACCGAGACAATATTATTTAGGGGCAGAGATATCTATACCTGATAAATGTAATTTTCAGAAAATTATAAAACTACAGAATATAAATTAAATTATTGACTTACCATTACAAATATGCTTCCAAAATTAAGGGGTAGGAGGCCCGTATCATGGCTAGCAAGGGACTGTGAGCATACGTGAAGCATGGGATTCACTAGAGATCAACCTAAACTTGATGGAGGATGTAAATAGCTCTTATTATACTCCATTTTTTTTGATCTAGTGCTCCATTCTTGTAATTTAAGAGAAGGAGATGGAAGGAGATGGGAATGGAAGGTTGGGGCTCATCTCCCAGTAGTTTGAGGCACAACACTCAGAAGCAATGCTCACATAAGAATAACTCAACATACACAAAAACCAAACAGAATCAATGTGGTTGAATTCACCTTTAATAGCCTTTCTAGATGACATCTTTAGAAAGTGGAGGTCAATGTTGACATGTGAGAGCAAGTCAATCCCATGGTTTCCCTAAACCCATCCACATAAGCGTGCCCCTTGGGAAATTTGGAAAAGACCATGTGGAATTGTTTCCAAGTCCAAATCATCCCTCACATTTAGAAACTGCTCCCTCCCTTATTCAAATATGTTGCTTTTGTGTTATGATAGCTTTCTGTTTTTCTTGGCTCATAAGGAAATTGTTCTTTCCTTTCAAAAACTTTCCTGCTTTTCTCCTTTCAGCTTTTCTGAGTTCTCTAAGAGGAAAATTCTCCCTCCCTTTGCAAAAGTTTCCTACTTTTACCTCTGTCTAGTTTTCTACCTTAGATCCCACTGCCTCCTTTAGAAGGACCCAAATTTTGCTTTCACCTTTTGAACTCTATCATCCCTGAGAATTCCTAGATCCCATGGTTTTATATGCCTCCTTCCACCCATCAGTAAAAACAACAAAAAAATATTATTGTAGAGGATAAAAATGAGGCTATGAAAATCATACCACCATATTGGAAGCTCATCTCTCCGCAAAGAAAACTGCATATTTTTAAAATTCTCCCACTAGACACGGAATTCCTCATCTGCTATCTTTGTTCTGGTGCAAAATCTCAACATTATTCTACTTGTTCCACCAAACTGACTCAACTGGAACTTCCATGCATAGCCATGCATGATGAAGACATCAAATAGATGCCTTTGATGTTTCTTGTACATGCAGAAAGGGAATGGTGAAATTTTCATACCACATGGATGAACCATTAATTCATCAATGGAATATGTGGGAGACTCCTATTCCTCATGTGGCATCAATAGGAAAAATCCCTTCACCCATCCCTATGTGTGCCTACTGAACTAGAAGTGTGGACTAATTTATAGTAAAACAAAACCTATGCAAAATGTGTCGACCAAAGGTGTGGATTAATCAAACCTATCATGGGTTGGTCCAACATAAGGGATCTCTTCTGACTCTTAACTAAAAATAGGACTCCTTCCATGAGAAAAGTAATCCTTTCTTGGGCAATGGCCATGTGCTTGGAAATCATCATCTGCATCCCAAAATTCCATAAGCACAAAAAATTTAGAATGCACCTCATGTGCATGTGTATGGAATGTATCCAATGGCTGCAATGTATCCAATGTCTGCAAATTAAGTCTTTGTGACTTCCCACATGTCAATACAATTCCATTCACACCAAAGGGTTTTATTTCATAAATTAAACTCTTTACCTCCCACGGGAATCATTCCCAAGGTGTCTCTATTCACCCAACCAATGGATGAACGAGGAATTTTGTTTTATGATCCATATGGAATGTGATCAGCCACTTCCTCTGGATCATATTCTACCATCCATAAGGGGTTGTTAGAATGTGTCTCTTCCAAGGCATATGTGTCAGGCAACCCTTCAGTGGTGCAAGCAATTCTAGTACATCTTTTATCCTCTATTTATGTGATATTTTTAGCTACCCAATCCCTAAATAGATGATAATGTTTTCTTGTTGATTCACTTGAAATATCCTTGACCATAATTCTTATAGCTAAGAACTCCTTTATGCCATTCTGCATACAAACAGGTGCTTCACCAAAATATTCTTCCCCAGGGCTCTTTACAAACACCTACAAATATGCTCCTCCCTCATGGTTGTCCTCCACATGAGGTCCCTCCATTATACCCAAAACATTTTTTTCCATCAAACATGAAAGGTGTCACACCTTCAAATCATTTTGAAGTTGACATATATGTAATTTTGACTCTTTAAGGGATATCTGTGTGCTCTTTAATAAGTCATTATTGATCTCTAACTTATTAGTGGGCCTTTCTACTTCTAATTCTTCCTTATTTACTTCATAGTGATATATTTCATCCATTAGGAGTGTAATGTCCCTTTCTCAGAATTTTATTAAAATGCCCAATTTTCCAATTTTTTCCTCAATTTTGACTCTTGACTAGGTTTGATCTCTAGACCTCCAAATTGACCCAAGTGCTTCCAAATTTTCTCTGAAGGTACATGAATGATAATATAACTTAAATATAATTCTCATGTATGTTTTGTGACCTAAAAATTATTTCTTCAAACTTTTTTAATGTTTTTTTCAAAGTAGGAGTCTTTACTAGCAAATTCGGGTTCCAATTGCCCCTGGGTAATTGCTGAAAATGGCTTCACAAATGATCCCAAAGTCAATTGAATTTTTGAACAGAGGCTGGGTATGTGTAAGGGACATTTTCAAAGTCTCATATGCATCATGTTTCATTTTATACAGTCTATTATGACTCTTTCCAAAACAACCCCCAAGTCACAATTTCGATCCTTGGGGAAAATGCACCAAATCTTCTCCCAATGCAATAAAAATGAGTAAAATGGATTACAATTCTTAATTAATTAACATGAGACTTGAATTAAACATTAATTAAAGTACATAAATCATACATGTATCATATATACATTCCTCCATTCTAAATAATAAACATTACCATGGCATATATCAAAATGGAGTGGAAATGGTCATTGTTTGCTCATTAAAAGTCATTTTGACATACAAATCTTTGGAATTTCGACTTTAAACTTTTTGAGAATGAATAAAATAGAATATTTAACTAATTCCAATCATAAATTTACAATTTAAGGCTCTCCCAATTTGAAATCATTAACATTACAATGGTTCACAACAAGATAGTGGGGAAATGACACTATTTCTTCATTGTTCAACATTTTTACATTAATTATTTTGGATATTTATACCTGAGAGTATTATAAAAATTAAATATAGAGAGTATAAATCATAAAATAATATTATGAGAATTATAATCTTCCCCAAAGAGATCAACAGCTCACCCAAAGCGCAATCCCTCCATTGGCATGAATATGGTGTGAAAACTGGAAATAGTTGAGAGAGAGTGTTCCAATAGAATAATCCACATTATTTCCTGTATATTACACCTAAAAATAAGAATCCATTAAATCTCCATTAAATACCTGAGTGTCCTTTCCAAACACCAACTAGGATGTAAATCTTTCACCCTCGAAATTGGCTTAAGCAAGAAAACTAGTCATCCACTAGTTCTCACAATTCACAAATGAGCAAAAATTTATTCTCATGGATGATCCCTATATTTTATAAAAATTATTGGTATTCTAAGGTTCCAAATCCATCCATAAACCAAATCCAATTCTAATTGGTGTGGCTTCTCATGCTATCCCATGTAGCCTCTCTCTTCACCTTCCCTCTTCTTCCAAAGTTGAGTAGGAGCCTCTTGGCCTTCTCCAACTCCCAATTTCGAGCTCCAAGATGCTCTATTCAGGAATAACATGTCAGTATGTCAGTATTTCAGCCTTAAGATATGACTTGGGTCATAACTGTCATAGAATCTCCATCATTGGTGTCATAGTTGTCATAAATGTCAGGGGAATCTAGCCAAGTGTCCATGAAACTTGCATTTGGCTCTTCCCCTCCCATGTAAGTTAAAATTCATCCCAAATTAGAAATATGAAGTATATTTACAAGTATATTAACCTCACAATCCATCCCAAAAAATTAGGCTCCCCATATATTCAAAATTACAAGAGAAAGATACAATTTAACATATGAATTCTAGCTAGTGTGTGCTTTATAGTCTCCATGTGTCTTCATGCTCTATTGCCACTTCCATTTTCTCTTTTATTTATTTAATAAGATAAATTATTAAATATTTATCCCCTTCTAATGTATAAACATCATTTATTATCCCCCTTATTCCAAATCTCAAATATTCCACTCCCAACTTACGAAACTAGTGATTTTCTTCCTTGGCAATTATTTGACTTTTAGCATCCATTTGACAAATTTCATGAATATGGAAAATGTGATTTGTCCATTGTGACCCAATGCCAAATTTAGGACATTAAAAATCCTCCCTTCCCAATATTTCTTGTCCTCAAGCAATTTCAAACATGGTTGTTGAAGAACCTGCTTTCTGTATGATTCTTTGAAGTTGCCACTGAGCTACCCACCTTGAGTCTTTGAGATTTCATGAATATTTCAGAGAGGAACCACCATGCTTGCTGCTGCACTAATATGATTAACATCACCTTATTAAATGGGGAATCCATATCCCATATTGCTTGTTTCCCAAATAATTTGAAATCAATGGGACTAAAAACTATTCCAGGGTCCCATTGCTTGCATTGCACTCCAACAATTAAGAGTGCTCTCTAATCCATACATTTGGAAAGAGAATTCTTGGATCCCATTTTATTGTATGCATTCTTCCAAGCATCATGAGTGCATAATATATATCATCAAATTAAATAACAACATAATAATAATGTACATCAAGGAGGTGCCTCACCAAGAAATCATGGAATAGCTTATACCTCCCAGTGAGTAGACTACCATTTTCCAAGTGCATACATGCTTCAAGCGACCAATCAAATATGCTCCAATGACATAGGTGAGGATCCCATGTTATGTAATGCTGCTCCCAAAGAATGTAATATTAATCAACATAATAATCAACCAATTTTTCTTTCATCGAAGAAGTAGATGAAGAACCTCCACCAAAATATGAACCAAATAAGGAGCAAATAAAACACGAAGACTTCAAGTATATCAAAGAAGTCTCATCAATACACCCATGAATATGTATATCATCATGAAATAACAGAGGATGTTGCTGCCAATAATAATTTTCCTCAATCATATTCCTATTCATCCAAGTGTTGGATGAAGCTCCTCCAACATCAGATGAACCAAGTGTTGAGCAAGAAAAACCATGAGTCTTTAAGTGACTCAAATGAACATCATAGGTGCACCCATGTAGATGTGTATAATCATAATGTAAACAAGGATTCATATGCAAATGTAAATGAGATGGTTCTCTAATAATTCAATCATAAAAATGAGAAATATAATTTCCATGCTCTTCATGTGGCACCATCAAAAAGAAACTTTTCACCATACTTCATTAGGATGACTGCTGCAAAATTTAGAAGTGTAGGATGTAGGAGAAAGAACCAACTCACCCAAATGATCAGTAAGTGAAACATTGTCATAATGTGAAGTATCCATAGGGGTAGGATTATGCAGCTCCTTCAAGAGTGTGAAACATTTGTCATAGATTGGTTCAAAAGTAGAGGAATCATGTTCCTATTTAAAAATTGCATACCCTTCATCAAGAGACAATTCAAGTTCCTCTTAAACCACATCAAGTGTTTGGATCTCTTCAAGTACATCTTCAAATGCATCAAGTACATTCAAATTTCAAAATTTCTCATGATCCACCATATCATGAGAATCCTCCAAACAATCTACCATTTGACAATCTGAAACATAGGAGGAAAAGCAAGTGTCTTGCAACTTTTCAAGAAGTTGCTAATTTTGAATTGTGAGCTTATGAATAACTTCATTATCCTTTTAGAGTGTTCATGTAAACATTCACTAAGCTCAATGATATTTTTTCTATCAAAAAAAAAATACATGAAATTACCTTTGGTGTTGCACATTGCTCTTTGGATCTTCTCCATGTCTTCAAGGAAGGATGTCTCCTCCAAGGAAGTAACTCTCCAACAAGAATTTGATACCAATGCTTGAGTGTCATGGAGTATGCTAAGGGACTCTTGGATCTTCTTTTAATTCATCTTTAAGGACCCTTCAAGAAAATGAGGCTCTTGCAATTAACATCCTCATCTTCTTCCTTCTTGCTTGGACCAAATTCATGAAGCTCAAGTGGTGATGGGGAAGTTGATCTTGTTTCTTATTCAACTGCTACAAGGAATTCATTTTCATGTTTAATGGAATTTTGGATTGCAACAACATTTTGAAATCTGATCTCTATGTCACCAACATAGAGTTGTGAGCACGCATCAGTAGGTACTCCTTCACAGTTCAAGCATCCATCAGTAGATGCTCTTTGGTCCATGTCCATAGTAGAATTTGTTTTAGAATTATATTCAATAGTTTCAAGGTACTCTTCTTCCTTATCATGTGATGTTTCCTCATCTTTTTCAAAGTCATTTGGGAGTGAATTTCGATCCTCTTCATGTAATGCCTTTTATTCTTCATTACCCATAGAAATTTGTAGCTCCTTGGTCTCCTCCCTATTGGTGCATTGATTATTATTCCTTAATGAGTTATTATTTGAATTATTTTTTATAAATTCCTTCAACCAATCATTAAAGTATTCACAATGAATAGTTTTATGTGCCAATTTGAATGACTGATTAACCTGCCTAGACATATCATCACCACATGGCTTAATGAATTTATTCAATTCGTATATACCATACATAACTTCAATAGGTGCCAATAACATGCTCTGATACCATTGTAATGTCCCTTTTTTGTAATTTTATTAAAATGCCCAATTTTCCAATTTTTTCCTCAATTTTGACTCTTGACTAGTTTTGATGTCTAGACCTCCAAATTGACCCAAATGCTTCCAAATTTTATATTAAGGTACATGAATGATAATATAAATTAAATATCATGCTCATGTATTTTTTTTGACCTCCAAATTACTTCTGCAAACTTGTTTAATGTTTTGTTCAAACTAGGAGTATTTACTAGCAAATTGGGGCTCCAATTCCCCCTGGGTAATTGCCAGAAATGGCTTCACAAATGATCCCAAAGTCACTTGAATTTATGAATAGAGGCTGGGTATTTGTAAGGGAACTTTTAAAATTCTCATATGCATCATGGTTCATTTTATACAGTCTTTTATGACTCTTTCCAAAACAACCCCCAAGTCACAATTTCGACCCTTGGGGAAAATGCACCAAATCTTCTCCCAATGCAATAAAAATTAGTAAAATGGATTCCAATGCTTAATTAATGAAAATGAGAATTGAAATACGCATTAATTAAATTCCATAAATTATACATTTATCAGATATACATTCCTCCATTCGAAATAATAAGCATTACCATGGCATATATCAAAATGGAGTGGAAATGGTCACTTTTTGCTCATTAAAAGTCATTTTGACATACAAATATTGGGAATTTAGACTTGAAAATTTCTGATAATTAATATAATATAATATTTAAATTATTAAAATCATAAATTTACAATGAAAGTCTCTCCTAATTCGAAATAATCAGCATTACAATAGTTCACAACAAGATAGTGGGGAAATGACACTATTTCTTCATTGTTCAACATTTTTACATGAATTATTTTGGGTATTTAAACCTTAGAGTATTATAAAAATGAAATAAATATAATATACATCAGAACATAATATAATTAGCATTATAATCTTCACCAAATAAATCAATATCTCACCCAAAGCGCAATCCCTCCATTGGCATGAATATGGTGTGAAAACTGGAAATAGTTGAGAGAGAGTGCTGCAATAGAAGAATCCAAAATATTTCCTATAGATTACACCTAAAAATAAGAATCCATTAAATCTCCATGAAATACCTGAGTGGCCTTTCCAAACACCAACTAGGATGGGAATCTTTCACCCTCGAAATTGGCTTAAGCAAGAAAACTAGTCATCTACTAGCTCTCACAATTCACAAATGACAATTTCACAAATGAGAAAAAGCTTCTTCTCATGGATGATCCCTATATTTTATAAAAATTATTGGTATTATAAATTTCCATATACATCCATAAACCAAATCCAAGTCGAATTGGTGTGGCTGCTTATGCTATGCCATGTGGCCTCTCTCTTCACCTCCCCTCTTCTCCCAAATTTGAGTAGGAGCCTCTTGGCCTTCTCCAAATCCCAATTTAAACCTCCAAGATGATCTATTTAGGCATGACATGTCAGTATGTCAGTATGTCAAATTTCATATCTAACTTGGTTCATAAATATCATAGAATCTCCATCATTGGTGTCATAGCTGTCATAAATGTAAGGGGAATCTAGCCAAGTGTCCATGAAACTCCCATTTGGCTCTTCCTCTCCCATGTAAGTTAAAATTCATCCCAAATTTGACCTATGAAGTATATTGATAAGTATATTAACATCATAATCCATCCCAAAACATTAGGCTTCCCATAGATTCAAAATTACAAGAGAAAGATACCATTTAACAAAGGAATTCTAGCTAGTGTGGGCCCCATAGTCTCCATGTGTCTTCATGCTCTATTGCCACTTCCATTTTCTCTTGTATTTATTTAATAAGATAAATTATTAAATATTTATCCCCTTTTTATGTCTAAACATCAATTATTATACCCCTTATTCCAAATCTCAAAGCTTCCACCCCCAACCTAGGAAACTAGTGATTTTCCTCGGCAATTATTTGACTTTTAGCATCAAATTGACAACTTTCATGAATATGGAAAATGTGATTTGGCCATTGTGACCCATTGCCAAATTTGGGACATTACAAGGAGGATATGATTTCTTTCAGAAAGTAGGTTCATATATATCTCCTTCATCTTTTCCATCCCTTCTTTCAATTCTATGCACTCCTCCAGAAAGGCTTCTCCTTCCATTTCTCCAACACAAGATTTCCAACAACATCTGGCCACCAAGGCATTGATTTCAACAAGGTTTTTCAAGGCTACCTTAAGATTTTCTTTATACTCCTTTAGTGGTACACTTAGATGATGTGGCTCACAAATGAGATCATGCACTAAGGTATGTTCCTCTAACAACTGACATATAATACTACTTTTGTTGTGGCATGGGTCCACAACACCAAAATCATTCTCATCATGCAAGGCAGGCTTTGAATTTTCTACAAAATCACTTCCACGGTGTGAAGTGGAGGTTATTTCTGTGTTGCCACCTTTCACACACCTGGGGGGGGGACGTGGCAGAACTATTCAAGCCACTCAGTGTGTCCTTGGGGGAAATATTAATTCTTCACATTGATCTACGAACTAAGATTCAATCTCATCAAAGAATTATTAACAATTACTCATGAATTGGAAATTTTCAGGAACCAAATAAGTTTCCTCTCTGTATATTATATAAACAATAAAGT